>JASKGM010096475.1:0-11362 GCA_034509205.1 Ceratonia siliqua
CCCAAGCCAATGCTTCGCGGGGACAAATCAACAATAGCGGGATTGCGGATGCCACCGCGCATCAACAAAAACGCCGGGTTTTGGAAGGAGCTTATAAGGCGTCCACCAAACCTTTTGTTTATTTGTTCCCCGCGATGAGGGAGGCGTCCCCAGGAATCAAACCTCGCTCATTAGAGATCAAAGGTTGATCCTGGTACCACTTGAGCTATAAATAGCGGGATTGCGGATGCCACCGCGCATCAACAGTTTTATTGATAAATTTAGTAGAAAAATCTGGACTTACTTTTTGGCAGAGAAATAAAAAACATTTGTTACCTTCAAATGCTTTAAAGCCCCAGTGGAGAAGGAGACTGGTGCATGCATATAAGGAGCTTACCAACGATGGAGTCGTAGATCTGGTTCACAGTCATTCACAAGTGCCGACTGCCAATATCATAACCAAGCTCCTGACACTTAATGATTTCTTGAAGTTACGAAGTCTCATGGGTGTATGTAAACTAAATATGACATGATTCAGTTTAAGGGAAGATGTTGAAGTCAGGGTTTATGTTGACTTAGTCTTATGTTAGTTGGTTCTGTAGTTTGCTCCACATAAACAGTATAGAGTAGTTCAAATTTCATGAATAATAGGTCCTGATTTACTGGGACACATAGGCAGTTAGTCTTATCTTTAATATAGTCGTTACTATGTTACTAGGTGTTGTGAAAGCATGGGCTGCATTCTGTTTCTTTTTGTAAGGCTATTTAAGCCAACTTTGTTCACATAATAAAACCAGAGAAAGAGCTTCGATCTCCCAAAACACTGAGTCTCTTGTTTAACACTCCTCTCTTCTCTCTGTCTCCCTCTTCTCTTTTTTTAAACTATGAACTTGCATAAAAGTTTGAAAAATGAATGTATTAGGAAGAACTTAGAAAGAGAGAGAGCTTTGATCTCCCAAAACACTGAGTCTCTTGTTTAACACTCCTCTCTTTCTCTCTATCTCCTTCTTCTCTTTTCTTTAAACTATAAACTTGCATAAAAGTTTGAAAAACGTATGTATTAGGAAGAACTTACAAAAATAGAGTTCTGCAAACAATTTATGTATTAAACTCCAAAACATATTTCCCCCATTTTTTTCCAGCTTTTTTGTCTGTTGTGTTAGTGAAACTGTTAATTATGAATTTTAATCATCTTTGGTTCTCATTACTTGATATGAGACTGATGAATACAGAAACTTTCACAGGACCAGAAAATGAAGCATCTTAGGCTTATCCAAGATTAATTATAAACTCACATACCCTTCACATATTACTCTCTCTCTTTCCTAACTCTTCCCTTATGTTCTTGTACTATCTAGTAGACTCCGATATCATGCAATCATTGCATGGGATGCAGTTACAATATGCAACCCCGATTCTAGTAATTGCACGAGGGGCAGTAACTAACCTAATTTGAATCCTTGCCTCGTGGAAGAAGGATGGGAAAAAGAGAGAACATAATTAATGGTTTTATGGCTATGGCTATGGCATAAGACAAATTGCGTAAGAGAATTCACTAAGAATAGTCTATTGATTAGAGGATTGAATAGTTTGTAGAATGCCTTAGGTTCGAATTGCAATGCTGTCATTTGAATTAAGAAATTACAGAAGAGAGAGAAGGACATGAAAACTAATTTTTTTATAAAATAAATTTTAAATCATAAAAATTTGTTTTCAATTTAGGATAAAGAATTTATGCTATGTGGATAAGTAATAATCTATAAGTTACATGTCTATTAAGCTAGTTAACGAAAGTAGACAGTAAGACCTAAATCAAAAAAAAAAAAAAAATTAGGATTCAATTTTCGTACATTTAAATTTTTCTCTATATTTTTATTATAATGGATAGGATAAATTAAGATAACAATAAATAGGAGTCAAATTTTGAAAATAAGAAATAAAATTTATGTAATTTGAATATATTATAAGAAAATCATTCATATTTTTTATTACCAAATTGCATACCTTAACGTTAGAGAAAACTCTAATACCTGTGAACCTCATTGGCTCCAAGCATCATTTCTATCTATGGTACACTTATTATGGCATCGCAACAATATCTGAAGATACAAGAAATCACCATATCCTGTCATGAGTTCACTTAACCCCCTTGATCACTAAAATTGCATCAACGTCTTTCAAAAGATTAATGACATTTATTACTTATTAATCTTCTTGTATATCAATCTTAATTTAAAATAAAATATACCCTGTCAACCTTCACCTGGACTTGTATAGCACTTATATACAAGTTTAGAACATTCTCTTTCACCGCAATACAATTAAATTTTGGTTTTTTTCATTTACCTCAATTCTTTCCTTGAATACCTGATCTTTTCTTCGTTGTATACTACCATGCAAAGGAAGAAGATGAGATAAACCTGAATTCGTGTGTGTATATATATATATATATATATAATATTTTACGGGGCTTGTCTTGGATATTAAAAGAAAGGCATTTGATAGAATATAAAATATTGTAATAAATATTAAAATACTTTAAAACCAAGTAAGATTATCATAAAATATAGAAGGAATAAAACATGTACAACTTCAAAGACCTAATATTCGAAAATTACACGTCCATAAATGTATAGTTCAAAAAACATATTAAATGCATTGCCTCAACCTCTTTCACAGCTGGAACGTTACTAGCTAAAATAAAACCACAAAAATGGTGAGATCACAAATCAAGGACTCAGGCTAATGTACTTATGGCACAATGATGAACTTAAAAAATTGACTTGAAGTTGCTGTACACAAAGTGGAGATAGCAATTTCACCCCCAACAAGCAACAAATACAATTTGATCTATTCAAATCTGCAAGTGCACATACACAAACACAGAGAAAGAGCTTGTCTGTTGACAAAATACTACTTGATAGTTCAATATTATGCTATTTTCTGTACATCATAGATCAAAATTCCTAAGAGGGGTAAAAAGTACAACTGTTAAGATTTTAATTTTTCCATTTTTAATTAAGCTTTTCAATTATATATTTACTTTTCATAAACTTCCATGCTTTCCAAATGACTCCGCGCATAAGCGAAAGAAATTCATACAGCTTGACTAAAGCATGTATTGCTCAATATGCAACAAAGTTCAGGCCTCCAAGATAAAAGCTTCTACATAAGCATGCAAAGCACCAATTTACAAAACCATGTACAGAGACCTACTGATTGTACTCCAAAAAAGCTTCTAATCTCACCTCCCATGTGTTCTAATGTAGCAATTTTTATTTACTCTTTCATCAATATTCAGTTGCACCTAAAAGCCTACTGTCAACATCAGGCTTGTACTCTACACTGAGCATCCTCCAAATTCAGAACCTCAATAAGTTTTCATTTGTAATAGTAATAGGCATCTTCTATCCTACTCCTCAGCAGAAAAGTTCAGCCCTCATATGCAACTGTAATGGATTTGGGTCATAAAATTTTTGTAAAATTTTATTATATTACTTAATAGGGCAACACTCCCCTACAGCCCAAGGGGAACTTCCGACATCAAAAACATATGTTTTTTTAATTTTTTATCTCAATTTTTTTTACTTTTTAACATTTATTAATTATTATTTAGGTCATATAATTTTTTGAGAATTTTTTAAAATATTTTAAAATTTTTTTTAAAATTTTTTCTATCTTTTTTATACTATTCACACTAAATTTTTTAACACTATTCATGCATAAATATAAAATATTTTTAAAAATATAAAAACGTTTTAAAAAATTTAAAAAAAAATATATAACATAAATAATAATTTATTAATATTAAAAAATAATAAAAATAATAAAAATAATAAAAAGAATTGAAAAACCTAAGCTACCGCCACAAAACTGTGGTGGTAGCTTAGAGCTACCCTACTTAATAATTAGAAGGTTACTCAGGAGTACTCCTAAGTAGAATAGGAGCTACCATAGTAATATTAAAATGGAGAGAACTAAACCACATTAGTACAATATAATCTTCAAGCACAAATGAACAGTATAGAGATGCAACATTTTCAACTCATTCCGTATTCAAATCACTCAAGCTTTTAGCCCAAATGCTATAAACACTTGATTTTGTGTGATTTTCAGAAAATTATAAAAAATAATAAAATATATAATAAAAAACTTTTTAAAAAATTTTATTAAAAATTTTTTTTGGGAAAAGTGTTAATAATGAAAAAGTCACAAAATGAAAGAGAAAATAAAAAAAATTAAAAAGACAAAAAAATAATAAAATTAAAAGAAAATTAAACATATAAAAGAAGCAAAAAAACAAGAAGCTCAATTTCCTTTTCGGCCTAGACCCTTAACCCAATTGCTTGAAACCCAATTCTTTGCTAATTTTTGGTCACCCTAGGCCCAATCTACATCTTTTTATCTTTTTCAAAAGAGAGACAAATAGCCATCAGCCCAAATCATTTCTTCAAGCCCAATACCCTTCATTTTGTTTTCTTCTTTTTCTTTTTCCCTTTATTTTCTTTTTCTGGCAGCCCAAAATATCCAAGCTTACTTAAACACTTAGTCCAACCCACTTAAACCGGTTCAAACCGACCCATTTAATTAACCTAACCCATTCCCTTCTTGAAAAAACCTAGTGGCCTCACCCTTCTTCCATTAGCTTCCAACACGCCCCTTTACCTCTATTTCTTTATGGAGAAATACTATCTTACATTCCTACTTTTTTTTTTTTTTTTATATTTTTTTAAAATTTAAAATTTTTTAAAATTAATTAATTATTTTTTATTTATAATTTTATTTATTATTCATTTGTAACTTAAAAAATTTTAAAAAAATATAAAATTATTTTAAAAAATTTTAATAAAAATATATTATATAAACATATAATTAATTAATTTTATAAAATAAAAAATATTAAAAAAACTTTTAAAAAAATTTAAAAACTCCACAAAATTGTGGGGGTAGGGAGTGCTCACCTTCTCTGTGCCCCTATTTTCCACTTGCCCTGCACTGTTTGTCAGTTTGCCTTACCACCTTCAGCTTGCTTTCACTTCACATTAATGGAAGCAGCACATAGAAGCACCTTCTTTCTCTGCAAACGGCACCTTTGCTTTCCCTCTTCCATTATTGCACACGCCACTTTCCCATCGCCATTAATGGGAGCTCCTCACTAGCTGGTTGCTTGCGGCTATAAAAGGAAGAAGATAAGGAGAAATAAAAAAAAAGGGAGATTCGAAGGAGAAGAAGATTGAGAGTGGAGAAGAGAAGGATTTCGTGTTCCCCAAAAGCATTCAGAGAAGTAAGGTGCTTCATTTCTTTTTTTTTTTATTTTTTTGCATTTGTTCCTCTATTTATCCTCTCTGATTTGGTAGAAAACAAAAAAGGATACTTTGTGTCTCTAATTTTGTAGAAGGCTTTATTTTGGGGTTCAAGGGTGTAACTCTCGCTGCATTGATTCCAGAATCTAATTGTTAATTCCTTTAAAATACTCTGTTTAGGAATTTGATTCCGGTTCCTGATGAATGTGCTGTTATAGGATTCAAAATTTTGATTGTGGTTACTTAAAATTGTGTTGTTTTGAGAATGAAAAGTCTAATTTTTGTTAGGCTTACTGTTGTGGTGAAAAAAAAAAAGAAAAAAAAAAGATTTCATTTCGCTCAAAATGATATTATGTTTAAAGCTCCAACATGAAGATTAAGCCCTCTGTCAGTTCATTTTCTTTGTTTGCTGATTTCATATGACAGGGAGTGAATCTTATTGGTTCTAAATATAACCTCATTTTGGTTTCGGGTATGAAGCTAACCTACTATTAATATGTCCTGCTGTGGTTATTTATGAATATGGTTTTGTTTCGAGAGATGTATAAGGCTGGCTATCAATATGTTTTGCTTAGAGACAACTCTTGATATGATTGTGCTTTTGTCCCAAATATGAAAATAGTTTGCTTTAATCGATCGTGCCCCTGTTTTGGGTTAATCCTAAGTGGGGTTTATTTAGCACAAAACATAGTGTTGGTTGGCTCGTGTCAGTATGACTGAGTCATATATGGGTGCATTTGGTTTCAAGGGGTGATGCTAGATTGTGTTCGAAACTCAACTGGATTTGAAGGATTTTATTTCTAGATCCTGGCATAAGATTGGTAAAAATACTTTTGAACTTACTCTAATTCCCAATGTAACTCGCAGGACTCTAGTTGTGTTTTGAAATTTTTCTGTGATTTTTTTGATGTGGCTTATGGGGCTCTGATGGTGTTTTTAAAAAAAGAGATATGTGATGTAGCGTCGGTATGTTCAGCTCCAGTTTTTTTTTTTTCTTTTTGGTAATAATATTTTGTGTTTTGTGCTATATTTTGCGTTCAGATAGGATCTTGTGGCTTTTAAAACATATGGTGTTATGGTGCTTCCTATCTGGTTTTTATGGTAAAACATGATGCTGCTAACACATCTAAAGTATGTTTTCTATGCTAAAAGTCTTTTGTTATCTCATGTTGAAAATGGGATGCTGCTCCTGTATCCCACATATATTTTTTTCCTATCTTCGGATCTGTTTTGCTGATTAACAATGTCTTGTATCCCTTTCATGGTGTCAAATCTTTTCTATTTTATTTGTTTGGGAAATCTGCAGAGTTTGTTACATGATGTTTAGGTCAGTATTTAGGATGGTATTTAAATTCTTTTTTTTTTTTGGAAAGCTTTCTATACTTTGTTCAGTGTTTAGATTTTTATTTGGCCAAGTGTTTATTCGTGGTGTTTTAACTCTCTTTTTGTTTATGGCAAGATCTGGAATACGATGTTTAAATCCCATGTCTTTCATTTATTGACAAAACCGAGGAGTACCATTTGCACTGTTTAGATCTTTCATTTGAAAACAGAATTGTTGGTGGGTTCAAAAGTGGTCCGGCTTGAGTTTCATTCCTTAATGCTGGGAGTATATTATTTTATGTTGGGTTGTATGATTTATTTTTTATCCATGTATTTATTACTTATGGACTAACTTCCCTTTTTATTATCTGTTAATTGCACTTTTATGTTGGTTTTTTTTGTGCATAGCGGTTTTATACTAAAATGTGTGTATTATTTTAAAAAAAAATTTAAAAATATTTTAAACGATTTTTAAAAAAATAATATAAAAAATAATTAATTAATATTAAAAAATAAAAAAATAAGGGAGCCGGATCTCATTAAGTCAGGAGTGACTTCATGGGACGTAATCGAATCTTGGCTAGATAGATTTTTTTAAAAAAAATTTTAAATTAATCCAAGTTGTCCAACACAAACTGGACGGCCTGAATCTTTGTGAAAAAAAATTTTAAATTAATTCAAGTTGTCCAACACAAACTGGACGGCCTGAATCTTTGTGAATGGACCCGGTGAAGTCAGTTCTTGACTTCACCTCAGTTCTTGACTTCACCGGATCCATAGCCAAAAATAAGACAAAAAATAAGAAATAAGAGATAAATAGTATTAAGTTGCTACTGTGCAGCGGTAGCTTAGCCAACTCCTCTAGCATACTAGAATTGGGCAAATTATATGGGTTTTTTTTCTTTGGAAATATTTTTTTTTAAATGAGGGATTCCCAAAACCCAATTCAAGAGTATTAAAAGGGGGTGAAGGCCCAAAATTTATCTTAATTAAGTCTAAAATTGGTTCATGATATTCAATCTCTGAATTTTAAGTAACCTATCTGTCACAATCATTTGGGCTCCAAAGGCTCAAGATATTCTTATAAGAATTGTCAGGATACAATTGTTAAAAGGGGGGGGATTTTTTATAGGTTTCAAAGGCTTACAAAATTAAGAGATTAGAATTCTTAAAAGAGAAATTTTAATTGGACTTAAGGTTAAGATTTTGGGTTCCAAAGGCGTAAGTTTCCTAAAAGGCTCAAGTTTATGGGGTTTCAAAGGCCTATGGAGCAAGACTCTTTTGAGATTCATCTTATATTTGGACAAAAGGTTCCAAATGACTTAATGAGTAAAGGGGTCCTACTAAATTGATATTCTCTAAGTTTTAAAATATTCAATATCCTTCAAAAATTTTGTTTTGACCTCAGAAAGTTTTAATTTGATTTTGACCGTGATACTTTTTAAACATTTTGTTCTTAGTTCCAATACTTTTCAAAAGTTTAATTTTGGCCTTCATGGTTTTTAGAATTTTGATTGTGGTACCAATACTTAGAAATTAGATTTTGGTCTCAGGCTTATTTTCTCACATTATTATTTAAAACTTTTTTCGCCTTAGGAAAGAAATTGTATATCTTTCTTAAATATTTTCAAACTATGTTGACATTGATTTCTTTTTGGATATGTAGATACTTATATAGTAAGATAGATTTAATTTTTTAATTTTTGTCATATCAATAAATATGAGGCAATTAAAATGTAACGAATTTAAGCACAAATGATCTAAGGTAATTATTCTTAGAAATGGACGCTACGAGGTGTTTAACATTTTTTTCACATGTAATTAAACTCTCGAATACTTCTTCTAGTTTTACGGGTTAGTTTATTTTTTCTGATTTTAATTATTTTTTTAATTAATTAGTGGTGATTTTGTTTTTATCAGTATTTTACCTTAACATGCTCAATAGGTTATAAATAAATGGTTTTTCATTAGCTGTCACTTTGTGACAAATGCCAAATTTGCAAATTAGCAAAACACAAATTTGGATATGTTATGTTGCCAAATTGATTATATGTAATCTACTATGACATTTCAAAAATAAATAGGCCGTCACAGTTTAGGCATTATGACCGAATCTGAACATGCAAAACACATTAGGAAAAAGAAGCCAACTCACCATAAACAAGAGGATTTTGTGGGGGTTATCCATGCCCCCATAAAGTTAAATGGAGAATTAACATATAGAATAATGACTTGTTACAGGTTTAATGTATTTGAATCTAATAACTCAAAAATTTCATTATTTATATATAGACTGAATAGTTAAAAATAATTAAAAAATCAATTTTAAATATGATCACTCATTTTTTAAACACCTAAAATTCCAGTTATGCTTAACCCATTATTGATAAAAAAAAAAAAAAAGACTTTCGAGTGACTCCATTTACTCTGAGATGTGTATGGGATTATAATTAGTTCATATTAGATGTTTATATTTTTGAAGTGGGGAGATAAGTTTATGAATAATTTATCATTTTATATTTTCAATCAAAATATATTTTATTAAAAGGTGTTTTCTAAGTTACATCCAAGTGTATCGGTACATTTGAGTAAATTTTTATTTATTTTCTAGTGTTTTTATTTTCTTCTTTTTTTAATTTTTAAAGTTTTTTTATATTTTGTTTTTGAATTTTTTACTCTTTTTTTAAACTTTTTTACTCAATTTAAAAAAAAAAAAAAGACTTTCGAGTGACTCCATTTACTCCTAGATGTGTATGGGATTATAATTAGTTCATATTAGATGTTTATATTTTTGAAGTGGTGAGATAAGTTTATGAATAATTTATAATTTTATATTTTTAAAAATATATTTTATTAAAAGGTATTTGCTAAATTACATCCAGGTATATCGGTACATTTGAGTAGTTTTTTATTTATTTTCTCTTGTTTTTATTTTCTTATTTTTTTAATTTTTTTTATATTTTTAAAGTTTGTTTATATTTTGTTTTTGAATTTTTTACACTTTTTTTAAACTTTTTTTACATTTTCTTTAATTTTCTTTTTTTAAGTTTTTTTTGAATTTTTTCTTTTCTTCAAATAAAAAATAAAAAATATTCAAATATATTAATACATTTGAATATAATTTAACAAACACCTTATTAAAATATTTTTAAAATTTTCAACTGTTACATGTAAATGTTTTATTATCAATTTAGCATTAAATCTTATATAACTCTTTAAGATTTTGCTACATGCTCATTACATACACAGTGGACTCGTCCTAGTTGAGATTTATGTTGTGGATGACTGAAAATTTCTTAAATTTGAAATATAAATTTTTTATAAATTAAATTAATCACTACATTTACGTGGCATCCTTTTCTTTCTAGTCTCCCAGAGAAGAGTATGGATCAGAGCCCTTTTGACTGGAATTTTTCAACTAAAAAGAGTTTTACTCTTTAAAAAAAATGCTATTAAATTATCCCACAATGGGGCCGCTGAGCTGTAATGCATGCATTTTCCCACATTTACTTTCAAATTTTGATTTATAAAGAATAAATAATTTAATTTGATTATAAATAAATATGATAAATTTATTATGTATTTATAATTAACTTATTTATTTATTTTTTTAAAATGAAAGAATTTCTTGTATTACTGCTGTTTTTTAGGTGTTTCATCTGTTGGAAGCATTTATTGAAACATTTTGGTCAATCATTCTTCTTTTTTAAAATATAATTTAGAATATAACATTTTATATTTAAAAGAAAATAAGACAACCAGTTAGATTTATTATTTAATTTATAAATTTAATTTTTATTTATTTATATTGTTATTTATGATTTAAAATTATTTGATGTTTTTGTCTACTAAAATCATTTTATAAAAAATATAAGTAAAAAATAAATATATTTTTAATTTAAAAAATTGTGACAGAATTATCACTTATTTATTTTCTTGACTAAAAATAATAAAAAATTCAAAGCTTCTAAAGTTAATGATCTTTATTACAAAAAAAGTACACTAAAAATAAAAACTCTAAAAATAGGTGGTGGAAGAGAATTTATTGAGAATCATATCTTAAATTATTACCAAAAAAAACTGCATTCGAAGATGATATACAAAAATTGAGTTTGGAAACACAACAATACCCTTACATATAACAACAATCCATGTTGCTTGAACTAATTCTATTGTCATCAACGTTAATATTAAGCACTTTGAAATCTATAATATAACAAATCTCGTACATCTAACTTACGTTATAATTTCTTCAATGGGAATCAAAACTGTTATCTTCTGGATCGTACATCTAACACTTAGATTGGTTCTATATTTAATATTATTATATATGGCTATGTAAACTTTTGTTGCTTTAATATAATAATAACCACTTCATAAAAAAAATAACTACCCTAAAAAAAAATTGATCACATTTCTAAATTTTTAAATAAAAGTGGAATAAATGTAACTTTTAAAACAAAAAGTAAATAAGGAATTTCTCACATACAAAATCTAGGAGAAAATCCTTAAAAATTTGTGAGAAATGGCGATGAAATATGAGAAAAACATGACGAACTCGTAACTCATTCTCACAACTCTCACAGATGTTCTCATGAATTTAAGGTCGTGAGAAATTCAGTGAAACAATTTCCAAAAAAAAATTTTGGATAGTTTCTTACGAATTGTTAGAAATTTGCGATCAAATTGCCAAAAACAATTTTTTGAATAATTTTTCATGAAATGTGACTATGAGAAAATCCGTGAGTAAATTGTCA
>JASKGM010096507.1:0-12760 GCA_034509205.1 Ceratonia siliqua
GCACGTCGGAGACTTTAAGGTCTCTCTTTATATAAATGGCAGCTCCGCTCATCACCCCGATATCTGCAACACCAACATGAACATGTCAATATAGTTTTTCTCTATACTTCTTTCTTTCTTTTTCTCTGGAAACAAACAGATAGACTGAAACTGAACTCATTTCTGCAGATCAAGGCAACATATATAGACAAAATGAATAGGTTTTCTTATTATATAAAGATATATAATATTACTCACCATAACCAAGTAAGATGGAAGTCATGGAAGCTAATATGGCATAAGCAAAAGCAAACTTGTTTCTCTTGGGTTTCTTTTGAGGATCAAAATCCTGAAGATTTTTCTGCGCAGTGGGTTCAGCAGCCATCTTAGTTAGAGAGAGAGAGAGAGAGGAGGATCTGAGTTCTGGCTGTTAGTGTATTTTGAGAGTAAAATCAACTGATCTTTATCTTATCAGTGACCATAAGAACCAGAAGAGAGCTGGTTTATGGTGCAGGGTGTGAGACTGAGCCACTTATTTTATCCAGGTACTTTTAAAACAAATTAAAAAATTATTAAATTTGTGAAGAGACCAAAAATAATTAAATATATATATATATATAAAATTGTAACAAAAAAAAGAAACAATAAAAAACAATAAAAAATATATTAAATATATTAAATATAAAAAATTAAAAAACAAAATATTTATTTTTGGAACCCACCGTCATCATTTTTTTTTTTTTCCTATTCAACTCACTCCCCAACACAATCATTCATTTTTTTTTTCTTTTCACTCGCTATTTCTCTCATTTTTCTTTCTTATCACATGCATTGACTTTTCTCTTCTTTTTCTAACTTTTTCTTTCATCTTTTAAAGCTACCTAACCACTCTCCATTTTCTCTTCTAATCCTCTAATCCTTCAGGCGCACACTCACACTTCCATGTTACAAGGGCCCCACACTCACATGCTTCCCTTAAAGGCTTTCTCTCCTCCCACTTGCATTAGCATGCTCCCAGCCACCTTTCCAGTTTTCACACTGCCATACTTCTGCAGCAGTGCCATTGCTCCCCTTGTCCTTTCTCCTGCACACAGCACGCCGAGGGCCTTTCCTTGGTGAAGGTTTGGCTATAAAATGGGAGTTGGCTATGATGTTGGGGGGTGGGGGATTTTGGAAGAACTCATGGTGAAGAAGCTGTTCGGGTAATAAGAGGGAGGAAGGAGTCTTCAAGTAGATAAGATTTGCAAGTGTAGATTTGGAGCTCCATACAAAATATGTTACAGGGGGATTAGGATTTGTCTATGATGTTGAAAAATCTGTCTATGATGTTGAAAAGAGAGTTTATGAGCGAACTCAAGTGATTCCTCTATTCCCATGAGATAGGTTCCTTTGTAGTTTTAGCCATATATTTGCAGGTGGATATTTCGCTGGATACTACAGTTACAAGTGGCCTGAGGTGTTGTCTGCAGACGTTTTCTCTGCATTTGAGGATGCTGGATTGAACGACAGCAAGGCTGTTAAAGAAACCGGGCAGAAGTTCCGAGAGACCATTTTTGCTCTTGGAGATGGCAAGGCGCCATTAGAGGTAACCCCCCTTCCTTATTCTTTCATTTTTGCAGTTGGTTAATAAAAGAAATTCCCAAAAAGTCATTTGAATGAATATGGCTTTCCTCTGTGGAGTATGCATCTTGATGTTTATATGATGTCTGGAGCATGCAATGATGTGTTTATTTAACATATGAGTCTAAGTTTGATTGTCCAGAGTTTACCTCGATTGGGTTTAAATGGTTGCTAGTTTGCCTAACAAAGTGGTGCTTATTTTCACTCAAAGTCAGCTATCTCCTTTTTATATATATATATATATATTTTTTTTTTTTTTATTATTCCTTTTATGTGATGATCAAATTTTGATTTTTAGCTGGCATTTTGAATCCAAAGCCCAAAACCCTCATTTCTAAAATCACCAAACTCAAAAATTGGGTTTCAAGGGCATATGTCCATTTTCTCAAGAAAAGTTTCAAAAACCTCTTTAAATTTATTTCACAAAAAAAATGTGATCCAAAAAGGGCCCAATGAGTTCACTTGGAAAGGATTTTCAAGAAGTCCAATAGAATGTTTCAAATGAATTCAAAAAAATAAGATGGCCCAATATTTTTTAAGACATTTGTGAAGCTTCCTTTCGACCCAAAAGAGGTTTAACAATTTTATTGTCCTCATTATTTTTGAAATTTTCATTTAGGGCACCAACTTTTCTTTGAAATTCCATTTTGTCTACTATACTTTCAAAAATTCGAATTTGATCCTAATACTTTCAAAAATCTGAATTTGACCCCTATACTTTCAAAAATTTTAATTTGACGTCAATACTTTTAAAAGTTTGAATTTGACCCTAATAGTTTTCAAAATTCAGATTTTGACCCCAATACTTTTCAAAATATGAATTTTGACCACAACACTTTTTAAAATTCAAATTTTAACCCCAATGCTTTTCAAATTTTGAGTTTTGACTCCAATACTTTTTAAAATTTGAATTTTGATCCCAATACTTTTCAAAATTTGAATTTTGACCTCAATATTTTTAAAATTTGAATTCTGACCTTAATACTACCAAAAAGTCCAAGTTTGGCCCCCAGTATTTTCAAAAATGATGTTTTGATCCCTAGGCATTACAAATTACAACTTTTCTCCAAGGCTTCTGAAAAGATTTTCGAAATCCAACATCAGAATTCCTTAAATCTTCTCAAACATTATGTAGGAAAATATTCTCTCATTCTGTTGAAGCTTTACGTAGAAATTCATTTCTCATACTGTCTTCACTCCTTTGAACATTATTTAGGGAAATATTCTCTCATTCTGTTTAAGCTTTATGTGAAAATTTATTTTTTCATAATGTCTTTATTCTCTCAAACTTTATGTAGGGAATTAATCTCTTATTTTGTTGGACTCTATGTGGAAAACACTTTCCCATATTGTCTTAATCCCTCCTAAGCAAATTCTAATTTAATTAACAAAAACTATGTGGACCTTGATCCTATAGGGGTACGTAGACACTTACACAGTAAGACAGGTCCAATTCTCTCCCTTCTTTATTTTTCTCTAAAATCGCGATAATAAAAAATGGGTAATTCAAACAATAATTTTAAGTACAAACAATTTAGGATAACCATCCTTAGGGATGAATGCTGTGGGGTGCCTAACACTTTCCCCACACGTAATTAGACTCCTGAACACAGCATCTGGTTTCAAGGGACAGTATTTGGTTTTTAAAGGATCCCAATTATCCTTCTAATTAATTGGTGGCGACTCCATTTTTTCTCTCTATATATTTTTTCTTTTGTTGCCTTAAGGTTATGACGGTGCCTTTTTTCGGCTATCACGTTGTGACACTAAGAGTGCTTAAATAGACCAAAGGCTCAAGAGTTAAGGTAATGTGTCCCACAAAAAGTAAGCTCCAACTCCAAGCCTCTCCCTTCAACCTTCACATATAAATGTCATTTTTAGTGTGCCTTCCTTATTGACATCACTATGCAATAATAATTTTTATTTCTAGACACATACACCATATCCCAGCTGTATGTTCAGCCCCAATGACTCAAATTGTTGAGTTAATTTTATCCAGTTCTTTATAAATATTAATTTAGTATCCTATTTTGTGTTTGATAAGTTATTCTTTTGGAATAACTATGTGAAATATTTGAGAAAAAATGAATATCATTTTAAAATAAAAGATTGTTATCCTCCTTATATACTAACGTAAATGTTAGTAATTTTTATATTTTTTAAGAGATCAAAAAAGTATTCATTTCTCTTAAAAAGACACAATAAATATAAAATATATTTCGATCATTTTATTTGAATAACACATTTAAATAATTTTTTAAGAATTTGTGTTTTGAAATTAATTAATTGTCCTTGCATTTATTGTATGATTCAAATAAAACAATCAAATAGTGGTAATTTTATTGTATCATAAAAATAGTAAACATCATCAAAACTTATAATTTCTTAAAATCTTGGGCAACAATCTCCCCATTTTTGATGATGGCAACATTTTTATATAAGAGAGAAAACTCCCCCTGAATATATGCAGTCTTGGCTGATCATATGAGCTTGATCTTTTAAGCTTGAATGTCAATGGTAAGAAAGATATTCTTACACCAACTCAGATTAGATCATGCAAATAGCAAACAGATAATTTCTAGTTCATAACAATAACTCATCAATAAATCAGAGCAATAGTAATAAGACTTCAATTAATCATGCCATCAGAAAATGTAACACTTATTCAGATACCTCAGAGTACTAATGACCAAGTTGAATATTAGAGCAAACATGGAATAGAGCAAATTTGAATATTAGAGCAAGCATAGCTATATCAATGACCAATAATAATATCATAATAGGCAGAATATCATAGCTATATCCTTCTTTTATGCAAACAAATTTTCAGAGCAGTTCATGTAAACATGATAACTGCAGATATCCAAACAAATACTTCACCCTATATATTTCATATAAACAAAACAGATCCAACAGATATATCATTCGCATACATCATATCAAACAGCAAGCAAAACAAAGTATCTTATCTTCTCCCCCTTTGACATAATAAAAAGCAATCATACAATTTAGGAACAATTAACAATAGCATTCAGTAGATTGTCAGTAAAAACATAGATTAACAGTAGTTTAGATAGGCAGAGGATGTTAAAGTTAAGGTAACACAAATTAAATTAAGAGTCAGCAGGCATAAGAGCATTCAGCTTGTTCTCAAGCCAATCCTTAAGTTCAGTCAATGCAGTCTTGAAATCTCGAGATAGACAGTCAACTTTGTGTGCCACAGATTCAAAAGTGATTTCACTTGGTGGAGGAGAAGGGTGGACAGGTTCCTCTTTGTCATGTTTAATAAAGTCTTGGTCAGCTGAATCACGTTGAGGAGGAACAGCATGCTTTGTTGATGGGGTGTTAGCATATTTAGATTCTTTCTTTTGATTGTTATCTTGTCCTCCAGTTACAAATGATGCATGTCCTGTATATTGTGTTGCTGATGATTCTTCAGAGATTTCAATTGGACCAGTCTGCTTAACTTTTGTATGCTGCATCCTAATACCAGAAAGCCTGATTGACTTCCTGGTGGTAGAAACAAAAGGTTTGGAATGACTCTTAGGATTCTTAGTAGATGGAGAGACTCAAGAGATATGTCATCAGACCAAGAAAGAGATGGTTCCTTAGGTTTAGTTTGTTTCCTCAGCATTTTAATTTTTCTAGGAGGACGCATAGAAGCAACTATCTTATACCTTTTTCCTTTTAACAGGAACTTCTGTTGTTGGAGGGGACTGAGCACTTTGTTCTTTTGAATTCTCATCTTTTCTAGATAGCTTCACCTATTTTCCTGGAATATTTCTGAGTCCCATGCTCATTAATAACCTCTTATCATAGTATCTAACCAGCACCACATGAAGAAGATTTTGAGACTGTTACCTACATTCGGTTTTTCATGACGTGGAATGATCAGATGATTGAGAATATGGAGAGTCAGCCTCATATCAACATCTAGTAGACTTACATCAACAATATCTTTCCCTTTAGTGATTTTGGAGATAGCCATTTCTTGGTTGTAGCCTTCGAATCTAACTTCTTGATGACTAGAGTATCGTTTAATGCCGGAGTTAGGACAGTCAGTCAGTTCGCTCAACATTTGCACAGATAATTTGATCTTCTTTCCTCTGAGTAATGAAGTAGCTTCAAGTTTATCAGAGAAGACAATATATGCATAAAATTCCTTGATAGAACCGAGTAGATTTCCTTATGGATTTTAAAGAATCCTTTCCATCCCATTTTACAGAATCTTTCAAAGCACATAAACCCTTCATTTTTGAAGAAATCAAGGTTTATTTCTCTAGGAACGGAGTGTCTTCTATTAGAGTAGCTTTCTGCGAATCGTTCTTGCGCTTGCTTGTCGCGAAACACCTTTGGTTGCAAACCTGAGCAACTTTTCTTCGAGTGTGAAGATGAACCTTGGACGATTTTTCTTTTTGCAGAGGGTTTGCTACTACTAGCCATTTGGGATGGTGGAAGGATTGAAGGAGAATGTGGACGATTTTACAAGAAAAAGAGAGAGAGTAGCGATGGCGGAAGAGGTTGGCAGAAGAGAGTAGAAGATGAACAGTTATTGAGAATGAAATGGGTTTTTAAAGAAAAGTGGAACTGCTTTTCAAAATGTGAAATGAAAATGTGCATTAAAAAATAATAAGTAGGTGAATGCAAGTGAGTTAATTGAGAGAAAGAGAGAGAGAAAGAAATAAATTGGGATTGGGAACATAAAAAAGTGAGAACTCAAAATTCAAAAAGACAATTAAGCTTGATGTGTCTTATCTATAAATGGATTTTCTGAAGTTCCCAAAGCCGTGTGCAAGCAGACAAAAAATCAGTTAAAGAGCAGTATTCAATATGTCCATGCACATAAAAAATATTTCCAGATAATATTAATCCAATAAATCCAGTTGTAAACGATCATGATGAGAGTGAAATTGATCATGATCCTTTGAAGCAAATATGAAATAGGCTCTCTGACTCAGACTTTTAGCAGTAAAATATCAAGAAGATTATTTGCAAAGGAATTTTTTTATATGTGATCAAACATTCCAAGTTCTCTTCTAATAAAACAAAATATTTCTTCATTTAGGGGTTTTGTAAATATATCACCAGGCTGATCATTTGTTCCAACAAAGTCAAGTACAATATCCCCTTTTTGAACATGATCTCTAATAAAGTGATGTCTGATCTCTATATGTTTTGTTCTTGAATGTTGAATGGGATTTTTAGAAAGATTTATAGCACTTGGATTATCACATTTGATGGGAACATAGTCATATTTTAGGCTATAATCTTGTAGTTGCATTGCAATCTAAAGAATTTGAGCACAATAACTACTTGCATAAACATACTCAGCTTCAACCGTGGATAAGGCTACTAAATTTTGTTTCTTGCTGTACCAAGAGACTAAGCAATGCCCAAAAAATTGACATGTACCACTAGTGTTTTTTCTATCAATTTTACATTCACCAAAATCTGTGTCAGAGAAGCCATAGAGATTAAAATTATTTGCCTTAGGATACCACAAACCAATGTTTTGAGTCCCAAGTAAATATCTAAAAATTATCTTCACAGCAATGAGATGAGATTCTTTAAGATTCACTTGAAACCTAGCACACAAGCATACACTAAACATAATATCCAGTCTACTTGCGATAAGATAAAGTAAAGACCCTATCATACCTCTATAAAGCTTTTCACATACTGATTTACCATGTTCATCCTTATCAAGCTTTGTGGATGAGCTCATTGGAGTACATATTGCTTTGGTTTTTTCCATACCAAATTTCTTGAGTAGTTCTTTGCTATACTTGGCTTGGTTGATGAAGATACCATCTTTAGTTTGCTTGACTTGTAATTCGAGAAAAAATGTCATCTCCCCCATCAAGCTCATTTCAAATTCACTCTTCATCAAGTTAGAAAAATCCTTGCACAAATTTTCATTAGTAGATCTGAATACAATATCATCCACATATACTTGTATAATTAAAATATCATGCTTGGTGCTTTTGATAAATAAAGTAGTATCAATTTTGCCTCTTGAAAATTCATTGACAATTAAGAATTTTCTCAATATCTCATACCATACCCTTGGGTTTATTTCAAACCATATAAAGCTTTACAAAGTTTAAAAACATGGTTTGGTTTCTCTAAATTTTCAAAATCAGGTGGTTGTTTCACATAAACATCTTTATTTAGAAAACCATTGAGAAAATCACTTTTTACATCCATTTGATAAAGTTTAAAACCTTTGAAAGATGCAAATGCAAGTAACAATCTAATAGATTTTAATCTAACTACCGGAGCAAAAGTTTCATCAAAATCAATATCTTCTTGTTGATTGAAACTTGGGCAACTAGTCTTGCTTTGTTTCTTATTACATTTCCATCTTCATCAAGCTTGTTTCTAATCACTCATCTTGTACCTATCACAGATTAATCTTCAGGTGGAGGTACAAGAGTCCAAACTTGACTTTTTTCAAGTTGGTTGAGTTCTTCTTGCATTGCCTTGATCCAAGGGTCATCTTTGAGGGCTTCATCTATGTTTTTAGGCTCAATTTGTGACATAAAAGCCATATTATTCATGCTTTTTATGATGATCTTGTCCTCATGCCTTGAGTTAGATCTCCTATAATGTAATCCATTGGGTATATTGAGGAGTACTTCCATTCTCTTGGCACTTTGCTTCTGAATGTGATATTTTGAACATTTTCTCTTGGTGGTTCAGTTGTTCCAGCTTCAATATTAGTAATTTCTGGACTTGCTGAATCATCCTGATTAATCTGAGTCTGACTGATCGTTTAATAAATGATCAAGGTTCTTTAATCCTGTCAGCTCATCATCCTCATTTCTCACAATAGTATGATTAGATTCATCAAAGACAACATGCATACTTTCTTCAATAGTTAAAGATTTCTTATTGAAAACTCTATAAGCTTTGCTTGATAGAGAGTAACCAAGAAAAATACCTTTATTTATTTTAGAATCAAATTTTCTAAGATTTTTCTTGTTGTTGAGAATAAAGCACTTACATCCAAATGCATGAAAATAGCTTATGTTAGGTTTTCTTCCTTTCCATAACTCATACGATGTCTTCTTTAAAGATGGTCTAATCAAACACCTATTTAGAATATAGCAAGCTGTATTTATGGCCTCAGCCCAAAGATATTGAGGTAAATCATTTTCACATAACATAGTTCTTGCCATATCTAAAAGGGTACGATTTTTCCTTTCCACAACTCCATTTTGTTTAGGAGTTCTTGAAGAAGAAAAATTGTGATCATTGCCATTTGTTTCACAAAAGGTTTCAAAGACTTTGTTTTCAAATTCTTTTCCATGATCACTCCTAATGGATGAGATCAAATAGCCTTTTTCATTTTGAACACGTTTGCTAAATTTCTCAAAATATCAAAGTTTCATCCTTATGAGCAAGAAAGTATACCCATGTAAATCTAGAATAATCATCTACAATGACAAATCCATACTTTTTACCTCCAAAGCTTTGTTTCTAGTGAGACTAAATAAATTCGTATGCATCAGTTGTAAAGGTCTAGAAGTATAAATATGGTCTTTTGATTTGAATGAAGACTTTGTTTGTTTGCCCTTTTGGCATGCTTCACAAATATGATCATTTTCAAAATTGATTTTTAGAATACCAACAACTAGATCATTTTTGGATAATTTTAAAATTAAATACATACTTACATGACCCAATCTCTTATGCCATAACTAACTTTAATCTTGAGTGGTAGCAAGACATTTTAAAAACTTTAATGCAAGGTCTTCTAGATGCACAACATAGACATTGTCTATTCTTTGGCCAGTAAATAATATAGAGTCATTATTGATGTTATGAATGATGCATTTAAAGGTTTTAAAAATCATTTTATAGCCTTTATCACAAAGTTGACTAATACTAATAAGATTGTGCTTTAAACCATTAACAAGAAAAACATCATCAATGGTAAAAGAAGAATTTATACCAATTTTACCTATACCAATGGTTCTTCCTTTTTTGTTGTCTCCAAAAGTAACATTTCCTCCATCCTTGGATTTTAGCGTGATAAAGTTTGATGGATCACCAGTCATGTGCCTAGAGCATCCACTATCAAGGAACCACTTGTTTCCTTTAAGTTGAGACTTTAATCACACCTGCAATTAAAATTCATCTAACTTTAGGTACCCAATTTTTCTTGGGTCCTTTACTGTTAGTGCCAGATCTTTTGGTGACAAATGCACCCTTTTGTATCCAAATCATGCTATTTGGAATATTTTTCTTTTTCTTAATAGCACATGAATAAGATGTATGACCATTATGTCAACAACAATTACATGTTTGAAGTGAACTATACATTTGTGGCTTTCACAAAGAAATTCTTGTAATATTTTTTAGACTTTGACATATCATATCCCAAACCAACTTTATTAAAAGAACATTTTTATGATCCCAACATCATATTCAAATATTTATCCCCTTTTGCAAATTTTTCAAGATCTTTGGTCAATGATTCCACTTTCTTTTTTAGAATATCATTTTCAATTTTTAAGTCATAATCATTTCTCAAAGTCTCAAGCTCTTTCTTTAAAAAATCATTTTAATTTTTCACAATTTCAAGCTCTTCCAAAACTTTGTTATAATTTTCCTTGAGGGAGGATCGAATATTTAAAAAGGATTTGTTTTGAATCATCTAGAAGTGAATCAAATGCATCTTGTAATTCTTCAAAAGTAAAAGGAGAGTTAAGATTTTTCATCTCATCATCTGATTGATCATTTGCCATGAAGCATAGATTTGCTGACTGATCATTTTCAAATTCACTCCCAGAAGAAGAAGCATCATCATCACTCCATGCATGTAGCACCCATTGCCTTCTTCTTATGTTTCTTCTTGAATGACTTATTTTTGAGAAGAGGACATTCTAATTTTACATGTCCTGGTTTCTTGCACTCATAGCAAATAACCTGATCTTTTACAGATTCTTTCTTAGAGGTTTCTCCTTTGGATTTATATCCATGGCTTTGAGATCTTCTGTTATAGTATTTATGCATCTTCTTAGATAATAAAGCCATGTCAGCATCATTGTTGAGATCCACCATAAACTTGTTTTCATCATCATTTTGGGTGGTCTTAAGAGCAACACTTTTTAATTTCTTGGCCTCCTCAATCTCCTCTTTCATGAAGTTGTTCTCATATGCTATGAGGTTGCCTCTGAGTTCATCATAGCTAATAGTGTTCATATTCTTTCCTTCTTGAATAGCTGCAATTTTGGCTTGTCAAGGTTTGGTGAGAACCCGAAGAATTTTTCTGACCAATTCCTTGTCTGTGTAGGGTTTACCCAAAGCATCAAGGTCGTTTATAATGTTGGATAACCTTTTAAACATCTTTTCAATTGTTTCACCCTCCTGCATCTTAAACAATTCATAATCATGGGTTAGCATATCAATTCTTGTTTCTTTTACCTCATTTGTTCCTTCATAGGTAACTTGAAGTTTGTCCCACATCTCTTTTGTTGATTTACATCTTGATATCTTTCTGTACTCTTCAGCATTTATAGCACAGTAAATCATGTTGATAGCTTTAGCATTTGTCTCCATTTACTTGATATCAATCACATTAAAATCAAACTGATCTTTTGGCACTTGCTCACCTTTTACAATCTTCATAGGCACATATGGTCCATTCACAACAACCAGCCATACTTGGAAGTCAACAGATTGAATTAATATTTTCATTCATTCATTCATTCATTCATTCTTCTAATAAGTGTAGTTGTTTTCATCAAAGAAATGAGGTCTATTTGTGGAGTGTCTTTCAATAAATGCATTAAAATTCATTTTGACAATGTGGATCTTTGTTCAAGGTTGTTAGACCTACAAAAGAGACCAAAAAGCTCTATACCAATTGTTAGAAAATATGTATGAGACACCCAAGAAGGGAGGGTTGAATTGGGTGTAGAAAACTAATGCTTTTTATCTTAACAATGGTTGAATTATTTTTGACATGAACAAGCAGAGACTTAAAGCTTTTAATATGATGTATATTACAGACTAACAGAAGTTAGCATAAACTCTTTTCAAATGCCTGAAATCAATAAGTTCCCAAACTTAGATAAAAACTTGTATCAACAGAGAGTTTAAACTAAACTGACTACAAAGGATAAGTCAGAGTAGTAAACGATTAGGCAGAAAATGAAATTTCAGAAAATAAAGAGTTGAGCGATGAGAAAATCAACACTACGATATATAGTGGTTCGGATATATAAAACAGATCATACATCCACTCCCCAAACACAAAGCAAGGGAATTTAACTATAATAGACAATCACCAAGAATGCACAAGGTACAAGCTACAAGAGCCTTTTACAACCTTCCCGGTTAACCTCTCAACAAACCAAGGCACAAGCCACTTAAGGCCTTTTACTACCAATATCAGGTAAACCTCTCAAACTAAGTTTTTCTCTCAAGAACTTAGCCAAACTTTCTCTTGGTGAAATGCTCTTCAGGAATTTTACAGTAAAGAACTCTCTTTGAAGTAGAGTAGATATTCCAAAGTAAGATCAAAGAGGGGAGTAGAAGCAAGAAAACTTTATTTTTGTATCAATGTATATTTTTCCTTCTTCTCTACCTTTCTTCTTTTGAGATGATCTGCTTTATAAACCAGCAAAGTGAACGTTGAAGACTTCAGAGGATTTCTTCAAAAAGAATGTGCCCAACGTTCAATTCAGAAGCTTTTCCTCCAGCTAATGTTGCTTTGTTCAGATGAAAAGATCTTCTTATTTCTTTCAATCTGATTTGCTTCGATTTAGACTTGAGGAATTTGTTTTCCCAATGCATACGTAGGTCAGCTTCTGCAGAGTAGATAGCATAGTCTTTGTTTTGATCTGACATCTTTTTCTATAGTAAAGCACAAAGACTAAAGTTATGTACTAACTTTACACAAAAGAAAACTAATATTATATGATAAAATATAGGCTTTTGTCATAAAAATAGTAGACATTGTCAAAACTTATAATTTCTTAAAATCTTGGGCAACAATTGTAATATTCAAATCAAGCAATTAAAGAGTGGTAATTTTAGACTCCGCCATTCAGTCTTATAATTGTCAGTATTTCACAGTTTTTGGCTTCAGAATTATATTATGAGGTGCAATATGTAATTTTAGACCCAATGCATTGCATGATTATTGGGC
>JASKGM010096529.1:0-12755 GCA_034509205.1 Ceratonia siliqua
AGAATTATTGATTGATAGTTTAGGTTTTGTTTTGTATGAAATTTTATAATATTTTATTTTTTATAATTTTTCATGTGTTGGCCCGTTAAGGCTCGTTTAATCCTATAACCTTGTAGGGTTAGGGTCGGGTTAGATTTTTAAGACCCTTTTAATAAAATGACTTTTTTAGCTTGATTCGTTAAGGATCGGCTCGTCGCCCTTTTTGACACCTCTACCTTTAGTCCTTATTTATTTTTAGTTTATTTATTGGTGGCTGAGAATCTTCACTTTTTAATAAACCCACAAGTTTAATATACTAATGAGGGATTTAAATAATTTATATTCAAACTTTTGTATTATTATTTGTAAAAAAAAAATTCAAAATAATGTTATTTTTCCTTTATCTTGGCATATTTTCACACGTAACAACAAATATTAGGGTTACTACTTATGGTCCCCCCAATGGGCCCTTGGGTCATAGCCCATCGTTCTTTATGCTCGGACTTTTATGCATTGGCCCTATCTTTTTTAATTAATTCCCCCCCTTGGCTCTGTTTTAACTTAAATTTGGACCAAATTATTATCCAAATCCATGTGTCTTGATTTATGAGTGGACTATGTTCACACTTTCACCTTTTATCCCTTTACTAAATCTTTCTTTCTAAAAACTGGTAGGACCCATTTTTTTAAAATTATTTTTCCTTAGAAGCAAGAATCTTTATTTGAAAAAATTTATGATATTCGTATTTTTCTCCTTGTCTTGTTCAGTTGGTAGTGATAGTGTCTTTCAAGTAACAACATCCAAATTTATTTAATAATTAATTTTTTGATATGATAATGATATTTTTATTATAATTCCAACGATTTTTAAATAATTTTAAAGACGTGCTATTACATTGACTTGGTAATTAGATAAAAAGTAAATTGCTCTATTCTCTTTTGAAAGATACCTTAATTACACTGTCATTCCATCTATTATGAAAATATATATGAACATTGAGAACCTTTAAATATTCCTATTATTGATTATATACAAAATTTAAAAATTATTTATTGTGTTTGAACTTTTAAATTTGTTTATTATTGGTTATAAAAAAAATTAAAATTATTCAATGTGCTTTTATTTTTTATTCTACATCAATATTTCCAAGAGTACATAAATAAACGATTGATTTGAGTTTTACAAAGTTTTTTTTAACTTTTTATAAATAATATTTTAGATATATAAATAATTTAATCAAAGTTAAATTTAAAATTGGATTAAGTCATAATATTTTTTTAATTTAAAAAAGTCTGTATATTTTAAAATAAAATAAATAATCGTATAATTATTGCATTTCTTAACAGAAGAAAAAATATTTTACTCTTTAAAATATTAGCACATTATGCATGTTAAAATGATTTATTTATTTGAAGTTGAAGAAATGAGAACTTTAATATTCATTTTTTCTGATAGTTTTATTTCCTTAGCTTTTGAAGCAAGCAGGGAATATATTTTGCAATAAAATATTATAATATTGATTCTTTGCTTATGTTTTTATCATAGTGAGATGAGAAAAGAAAGAAGGGTGACAGATGAGAAAAGACAAGTGGAAAAGTGAAGGGGGGAGGAAGATAAGATAGACACATCAGCAGACTTAGGTGGGGCATAGGCCAGCTCAGGCATCATCCGTTAAAACAGTTGAAAGTTACAAGAAGGCCAAAGCTCAAAGCTGTTTGGGGTCTGAGAAGGGATAGAAGCAGAAGCTATCTTTTAAGGGATGAGGCCGCCACATAAATTTGTGGCTTAGCCATTTGTAAGCTCCCAGTCAGCATCACTGACCCATTGCATTTGGTAGGCCCTAATACCTAATCCAATTCAACAGTAGTAAAAAAGATGCTCGTGTTTTTTATCTTTTTAAATTATGAAAGTTGAAATTTTGGTTTTTTTAATAAGAAATCAATACTATAATTTTGATAGAATTAAGAAATTATATTATTTAACATAAAATTCAGAGAATTAAATACGAGATTTGAAACAGACACAACTATTGAATATAGCATATACCATAAAATATGAAATATTCAAATATAACTTCATTGAAATGTCTGTGCTTATAGCTCCCAATGTCTGTTTCTCTTCCTATTATAAATTTGCAGAACTTTGTATGTCACTGTTGAAAAAGAAAACCCATGAAGTATTTGGTCTTGGCTTGACAATAAGATGATATTTTGATTAGAGAGCGTCAAAGCATAAGCTATACTAATGTGACGCAGAAGGGGCTTTTCAAATCTAGAGTGACGCAAGTGTTAATCATTGAGACTTGTTATCAAACACTTAACTACTTAAGGTACGTTATATATTATTCTACTACTCTGGCAGATTGAGTTCCACACGGCAATGAGATGGTCATAAACCCTAATACATGATGATGTTTACCACATTTTTATATCATATAGAAGCATCAAACACTCATGGTGTGCCATACCTACTCTCATTTGATGGCAATTTTCAAATCAAACGGCAAGGTTGTTTATGGGGGGTCAAACAAGGATTATTTTGGTTAAAAAGTAACCATCTTGTCTTTTTCTTCCACTCTAAGATTCCTTTAAAATATGGGAGTTTTTTTTTCCATATCTATAAAGTATTAGTGCTATGCTAATGTGACGCAGTTATTTATTATTAGATGAGAAAATATAAAATTATCTTATGATAGATAATCCTGTCATATTAGCAGGGTATGAGTATCATGTGAGTACTGAAAAATTCTCCTTAAAATATATGTATGTGGAGCTTTGAAATGGTCACCAGGTGTTTGATTAAAGTTCAAAACGAAAGCAGTCACTTAATTTCTTTGAAGAGTTGGGGAGTAGTTATGATGAGTGTCCTTACTGCTAAACCAATTCAGACTTGACTTGTGAGGGCCATTAGAAAAATGGCACGGTTCATGAAAAGACTGGTCTGAGATGAATGCCAGTGTTTATTTATTGATAATTAGTTAGTACTTGCTAACAGATTTGCCATAAAATATGATCAGAAACTTCAATATCTTTGATTAGTTATAATAAGCATCAAAGGTCTCTATCTCATAATGTGATGCTCACCAATCACCCACCTGCTTTTTTTTTTCCCTTCAGGCTGATAGAGACATTTGTATCAATCTTCTTCAAAAAAACAAAGGAAACCCATGTCATTGTTGCTACTATTAATCACTTTGCAATCCATATTCTTGTGATCACATTGATCATACCATTATTCTATTACAAGTGATTAAGATCCATTTGTCCTTACTCTATGCTTATATGACATTAAAGCTTATCTTCTTCTTCTTCTTCTCATTCTTTTAATCTTTATCATTATTAATTGTACTATACCTAACTCATTTATCATTGTGATAGAATTGTAGCTCAAGAATAAGATGAACTTAGCCTAACTCTGTTTTATCATTGAACGATAATTTTTCTTTTTGGTGTTAAGATAATTTAAGAGGCAGATATATTGCTTCTGTTTTAAGGTAAGGCACACCTACCAATTGAACCAAAAATTCTTTGCCTTAAACTCGATCTTATCCATTGAGTTAACCCTACATTTTGTTTCTAATATAAAAATGTCCTTTTTCTGGAAACAACTAATGTACTGGCCAAAATCTGCAGGAGTTGTTGTTAGTTATGCTTGTTTGAGACAAGAAAGTGGTTTGACCCAGTGGGCATAGTACATTTCTGGTTCAACTACCAGTCTTTTCCCTCAAAGTTCTGACGCCAAATTAATTGCTTAGAGATAAATCAAGCCAACCCATTCTTCCTTTCCCTGTGACTCTTGTTTTGCTTTGTTGCTTGGGAGTTGAGGTGGGGCCAATCGTATGGTCTAAACGTTGTGAAGTTTTGTTAAATGTCTCATTTGTAATTGACTTGAAAGACAACCACTCCGGACCACATTTTCATTGAACCACCAAAACTGAACATGGAGATTATATTGCCTCCAACAGAGTATGAGTATAGCCTTTAGTGTTCACCACCACAGATTTTGTGCTCCTTTTGATGGGAAAGAGGGGCCAGCCATGTCACATTTACTTGTTGGACCGCCTTTCCAAATGGCACTAGACACTAGTCCTACATTTTAAGAAGACACTTTCTTCCACTTACTAAGAGAAGGAAAAAGAGCATGCTCTTTGTAGTTTATACTAGATAATTTTGGCTTCTTTCAGCTTCTCAGTGCATGAAATGCTTCAATTGTTTGCAGCTATAAGAAATTCCAAAGGGCCATTAATTTGGACGATGGGGATGGCACTCAGTCTTATCCTTGTTGTAAAGAACAAGTCCCTGCTCCCATCACTATTATTCCTACACAAGACAATACTTTTGCTTTCATTGAATACAGTCAGCAGTTACAGTTAAGTACCACCTTTCATTTGTAGCAGGACGCTAGAAGTTTCAAGAATCCATTAATGTAGGATAGACTACAGAGAGATAGGCCAATCATCCCAAGACACACAAAAATATTTTACCTTTATATTTCTTTTTCAATTATGTAACTGAATTCTTGGATCCAAAACTCATGTAATATCTTAAAGTTGCATACATTGATCTAAATTAGAGCTGATCATGTGATAAATTTAGAACATGGCTTCTATCAATTTTTAAAGAATTCAAACTCAACTGTATACTTTTTTTTAATAAAATACAACCCGAAGCTCAACCTACAATTAAATCTAATATAGATCTTGCTGAATTGATTTTTGGTGCATAAAGTGTGGATTATAGAAGGAAAGAATAATCTTTATTCAAAGTCCTCTTTTTCTAGTTAAGGCACCTGGTATTAAATCTCACCTTTATTAGAGTTGATCTTTATATAGAATAAAACCTTAAAATTTATCCGTGATCAAGTCTAATCTAAATTCATCTCAATTCATTTTTACCAACCGAACTACTTGACACATGAGATAGATTAAAGCAACAGTCTGCTCTCTGATCAGTAAACTCAATTGAAGGTGGCAACTGGATTAACTAATTCTCTTTCAGGTTCAGCCAAAGCAACGTGAAAGGAAACGGACAGATACTTTTTCTATGTGATGGGAATGCCACATATTAAGGAAGGTCCTAAACTGGAAGCATATCCAAAAAGGTTTGGCTGATTGGCCGTCTTCCCCTGCCTCATCCGAATGAGCAGTCCTGTATATACAAGTTTCAGCTGATAGCATCCAGAGTATCATTTGAGTCATTATCCAGTTGCCTTATCCATTATCAATAACACATTCTCTATAAAGACCTTTATGGCTAAAATTTATTCATTTGAAGAAATCAAACGCACTACGTATATAGATGCGTGGAGAGCAACAGATTGATTATTTATTATTGTTGTAGGTACAGTCTAATTTACTACAGTTGGGAATCAATCACTTTCAGAATTGAAATTCAGAGGGAGAGACATTATTATTTGCTATTTGTGTTTAGGTTACTACAATCGGTTATAAATCAATCAACTTTAGAACAAAGAATCTGAAGTTGAATATTCACGCACGATTTCAACCGTTCTTATAATAATCTTCATAGCTTGTAGAACTACAGACTGTCTATATATAAAATGAGCTTGGATATAGTTGAGGGGGATGGAAATTTACATTTTTTAGACTTAATTATTTTTTAGTAATTTTAGAAACACTATAGTATAGAATGATGTCTTATAAAATTTACTTTCATCTTTAATGATTAAAATAATTTAGAATAATACCTCAAAATGACACTAGAGAAAAATACTAGATCTCATAGAGTACTGGTGTAAAATATACTATCTCCTAAAGCATTTGAATGGAATTAACTCAATTTTTTAAGTTCAAGTAGTGCTGACAATTTCTCAAGGTACAAAAACAGAAAAACCACATTCTCTGATCAATCTGGATCATAAGGTGAAAATAAAGAATATGTAAAAGCTGTCAGATTATTAAGTAAAATCCCTGCTGAAGTATTATTCTCAGTGCTTTGCTCTCCTTCGCAACTAAGAAAAATCCTCCTGAAGCATTAACAATTTGCACCAGTTTATGTAAGACCTAGATGCGCCACGCATATTCTTTTCCTTTTTCCTTGTCAGTCAGTGCTCACTACTAAGTTGTAATGTTCATCAAGTACCGTTCACTAGACTTGATGTACAACTGTATAAGAAACTTTGATTGAGAATAATTATAAACTTTTAGAAACAAAGTTTAAATAATAACACAGAATTATTTGATATGGTATGAAACTTTGTGCCCTTCCACAAATTGTTCTAAATTCTTTTTCTGTACCTTATAGCATGTTCTCAGTTTCTGGCGCTTTTGATATCAGATGGGCTACTTTTAAAACAAAAACAGTCCTAGTTTCCAGACAACTATCGATGACTTATTGGCTTAACACATCAAATTTAGAAACAGGCGTAAATCATAGACAAAGATAATAATTGCCAGATTCATGAGACAATTTATCTCAAAAGACTGAACAAAAAGAATTTGGGAGGCGGCTGAAAACAACTTCATAAAAAAATTTAATGACCTGGTTTACAATCATATATTATTAGACATAATCACAGAGTTTCTAACTAGAAAACCACATAAATGGACAAAATTGTTCACCTTTTGGTTAATTCATGCAAAACTTCAAATAGACATGTCAATGATGATTGATGAGGAACCTATACACAAATCTATGACAGATAATCAAGGTTTCATTATATTATCTTCTTTTGATAATGTTTTTCTGAAAAGAAGATGAAATAATTTGTTATCAAACTAGGAGACCACAACATTTGTACAATGATTTAACATTAGAAAGGACCTGGGTAGGCTTCAGATCTCCAGCTTCATGAAGAATACAGTTGGAATGTGATACATCTTCCATCAATAAGCGAAAGGTGAGTAGACTAAGTTGCCATGGAGTTTCTTGACAAGTTAGACTTTCATAAAAGTAACGTTTAATTATGTTTATGTTCTGATTTAGGATCAAGTTTACTGCACTGTTATGATCTGGTTGTATTTTTTTTACTGTTATTACCAGTTGTTGTGTTTAGGGGTATGTATGTAATTTCCCCTAGGGATATTTTGTTCCTGGTATGTAATATTCTGAGTGGTGGAAATGATAGTCAGTTTTCAGCTTTCTCATTTCAGATAGAGCATTCGAGTGTGCTTACTGTCCATTGAACAGTGAATATCTGGAAATTTCTCCAGATTTAACCAAAATCTTGCATTTGCAAGTCTTCATATAATCTTTGTCTGTTGTTCCATCCTCTGCGCTACTCCAAAAGGGGAACTCAATTTATTAGGATAGATTTTGCAGATAAGTATAGCTAAAATGGGTCAAACTACATCTTCAATGAGTTGTTCTTTCTGCTCCGGTAAAAGACTGGCCGAAGACCACTTTTATCAACTGTTCAGAGTATCTGTCTAAAAAAGGATAGATTACCACTTTCTGAACCAACAATGGAGCACCAACATGGGTGTTGAGAGAGGCAACACCATGAATTATCATTTCTCTTACATGCAAAGTACACCAAACAACTGTACAAATTAGCTAGATTATACTTTTCCATAAATGCAAAAGCAGCAGCCTTCTTAAAATTATCCTACTGAAGCCTTTTATGGATCATTCTTTTCATAATCCATTGTTTCATATATATTATATTTTTCATATATATTTTTATTTATATGTAACACATTGCCAGTAGAGTCCATTCTTTCCACTGTTACAGAATTTTTTATTAACTTCACTTCCTTGTCGCACCAACTACAAGCCAGGGAGTCGATATAGCACGAATACTAGTTACTCTATTGTAAACATTCGGGCTCCTAGAATTTTATATTAGAAGGGAATACCTAAAGTGGAGAGGTGTAACGCTGGAGTTTTCAAGTGGAAAAACATAAATTAAAGTATTTAACAATAAAATGAATTTTAAAAGTATGCTGGATAGTTATGAAACTTACTTTTTCTTCTCCCACATTCAAATGCACTGAAGAGTTGATTGAGAGTCCCAGCTCTAGCATTAGCTTTTCCAAGCGTTTCACATTTGTCAAATAGAGATAGCCAACCTACTTCAATAGATGTCTGTATGTAAGGGAAGAGGCAGAAAACGAGTTTCAGATTACAGAGACAACACTATGTGTGAGATTACTCCTATCAGATTCTGATTCTCTGGTGCAATTACAAATCAACAATATTAGTAGATGGACATATCACGACTCGCAGGTAAACTGAAATTGAAAACAGAATGACATGACAACTAGTCCATAATTGTGCTACATATAGTATACAAATAAAAATACTTACAGTAACATTACATGTAAGCTTTGTTTGAAAGAGTAATGCTGTAGGCTAAGTAAATTCTAGAACATATATGTTTATCATGCACTAATAGGGTTGTTTTAACACAAATCATTGATAAAATAAGTTACATGGTGGATTACATTTGTCATTGCCATTTTAGAGTTAAAATATCTAGAGGGGAAATTCCCTAGAATCAGATTAGCTATTTTAAGTAAGAGAATCCAAAGTTTGAATGCACTGACTAATGTTTCTAGAGAAGATGCTCTATTATATACAACTGCAACAGCACGCTTCTTCGACTTTCCACCATCGAAGAACATCCTTGCAATAAAAATCATTAAAATCCATAAGCCAGGAATAGAAACTTCTGCAAATTGAGTTCCAACAATAAATTCAAAAAGCTTATGCAAACATCTGTTTCCCTCCAAAAAAAAATTGAAGACAATGTGAATTATTATGTACAGATTTATGGGAAAGGTCTGTAATTCTTTGTGCCACCCTTTAATCCTGATTATCCTTCATTGTTCTACACGAAATTACTAAATGTTATTTAATTCAGGACAGACCATGTGTTTTCCATTTTATACCCAATATATCTAGAGAGGATTAAAAAAGTGTTTTCTGGAGACCATGTAATTCTTTGGAAATGCACATTGCAGTTTTGGAAAAAATCATGGAGGGCTAAAAGGATCTTGTATTTTAAGAATCTTGAAAAGGTGAAACTTCATAAATATAACAATATAATAGAAAGTAGGTAAGAGAAAGGGGGGGGGGGTGGAGTGAGAGAATGCTGACAATAACATCTTCTAACCTCTCTTGTCCTGATAAGAAGTTACTGTTAAGAAGTTTAACGCATCCTGGAAATTGGAATGCAACAAAGATGACTAATATATTATATGCCATAATCAGTAATGCACCTTTTTATTAATTGGTAATAATCAACAAACACAAGGAACCAATAGGACATCACTGGTCAAATAAATAAAAAAATCCAAAAGTTTTGCTTCAACTAACCGAATTTTAACCACGGAATTCTCTCTTCTTCCCCCCTTGATGATGTCTTTTCCGTCTATTTAAAACATAGCCCATATGTCATTTTTATGGTCCATAAATTACTTCTGGTGATGAGAGGATTTACAGCTCAAACTAGAGAAAGAAATTATTTTGCAGATACTGTAAAAGTATCTCTTAAGCATGTTATAGCTATATGAGTAGATGTGGGATGGATAACACATAAGAGTAGAGCAGCCAAAGATAAGAAACAGAGAAAATATAGACATGCAGTAAAGACAAAGTCCTACAATCATCAGGTCAAGCAAATAAAGGAAAAGTACACAAAATTACTTCCTTAATTATGGCTTTCCTGAAAATAGCAAAGGACTCCCTTTCTCTTTCCCCAGTTGGGGAAGGGAGAGATGGGCTTTACTACTATAATAGAATAAAACAAATTAACTATTTACCACCATCATGGTCAGCAACACTTTTGGCACTGCAAGATCTATTTAAGTAAAAGAAAAAACACATACAAAAATAAAAAATGAATAATAAGAAAACAATGGCAGAAGTCATATATACTCATTACAAGGACTACAGTATTGCTTATGTAACTTCATTGCATGATGATACAGGAAGTTAAAATAAAGTAGCAAGAAACACATCATACTTGGGCTTCACAATATACAGTTGCCATCACACGATAATTGTATTCTTCAATACTTATGGGAGGAAACAAAAAGTGTCTGCGAGTATATTGGTACTATATTTGGCTGAAGGGCTTCATTGCTTTTCTTCTATTTTTCCTTCAATAAAAATATACAAGAAGGGAGGTTACCGGCTAATTATCGACTAAAATCTATTCACCACATTCAGACTAAGGGAAAATAACATATATACAAAATAAATTATATAAAAATAAATCCTTACTATATATGGTAGCATACCCCCTCAAATTGATGATGGTTGATCAAGAAGCATCACTTTACCAACAAGAAACTGATAGCACTGTCGAGTGAGAGACTTGATAAACACATAAGCGATCTGTAAGGCTATGGTAACATGAAGAAGAGAAACAACACGAGTATCTATAGCTTCTCGCATGTAATGACAATCCACTTCAATATGCTTGGTACGCTCATGGTAGACTGGATTAGCAGCAATTAGAATGACACTTGTGTTATTGGCACAGAGAGGAGCAGGATCAGGCTGAGGAAAGCCAAGCTCAACTAGCAACCCTTGAAGCCAAGTAATCTAAGTAGACATAGGATATTCGGACTCGATGGAAGATTTGGAGACACGATCTTGTTTCTTACTTTTCCATGATATCAAAGAATCCCCAAGAAACATGCACCAACTAGAGACAAAGTGACGAGCATTGGGACAACCGACCCAATCAACATCACTAGAAGCAACAAGATGCATAAGGACCCAACATGAAAGAATAATCCGCGACAAGGAGAACCTCGGAGAAAGCGGATGAAGCGATGAATTGCAGCCAAGTGAAGATGTTGTAGAGAGTGCATAAATTGACTAACTGCTGGACAACAAAAGAGATATAAGGCTGAGTAATAGTCAAGTAGTTCAAGCTACCCATTAATTGTCGATACAAAAAATGATCAGAAAGAAGCTCTCCCTCTTCATTATGGTACTTAACATTTACTTCTAGACGAGTATCAATGGATGAAGAATCCTAAAGAACAGCCAAGGCAACCAAGTCCTGAGTGTATTTATATGTAAGAATATGCCAGAACAGCCAATGTGATTCTCAAATTGTCCTCAATTTATGACCATATAAAACTGCCAAAACAATGTGGGAATATTTGAAAAAGATATTTTCAAACACACTTTCAACTGGAGTGTGAGATTGCGGCTTACACTCAAGGAAGTTTGTTTATTCAGGATTTCTCTTTTGGTCTTCAAAATTTATGGGCTGAATTTTCTGATATTGTTTGTGCTATGGTGTCTAAAGATTCTCTTGGCTGTTCATGAGATTACCAAGCGTGATAAGTTTTTGATGAAGTTGCGACCAGTTTTGGGGAATGTTCGTTCTAATTTGATGAGTCGCTATCCTTCTCCTACCTTCAATGTGTGTTTTGGTGAATTGAAGAACAACGCCTTCTTACATAAACCACACTTGAACATGAAAAGTTGACTATGGCTTGAGTGTATGCTGCAATTGAAATCTTCTAACTGAGTGTGTTTGAAAATATACCTTTTTCAAATATTCCTACATTGTTTTGGTAGTTTTATATGGTAGTAAATTGAGGACAGTTCGAGAATCACATGACCCAATAATCCAAGACATCACCCTATATCTTTGATTTTCCGTTGGGCCAATTGAGTTGCATCTGTGGGGGCTGGAACTTGGAATTGAAATTCCCAAGTTGTATCCGGTCAACATTTTGAAGTATTCAAAATGAAAGCAATTCACAGCAAAATGAAGTTCTCCAATTAAGACAAACACAGAGAGGCAAAGCAACCCGAAAATTGTACCGAAATCGCGAGTTTCCTCTTCACCAGAACCCGAGCTTCCTCTTCACCAAAATGATATGCAACCTCAACTCCAAATACGGCAAGGAACAAAGAAGCCAAAGCAGAAAACGCCGCATGGAGCAAAAGAAAACCCAAATCCGAGATTTCCAGCGAAGATATTTGTTGGGAGTGATAATTTGCCGATAATAAAGGGTAAGAAGATGTTTCGTGTCGTCACTCGTCATGAGCCTTTGGGCTTGACACTGAAAGTGGAAGCCCAAATACGTCAGCCCGACACAGCATATTTACCATACGAGAAAAATGAAACTAATGACCAAAAAAAAAGTAGGAAAAAACTGAAAGCTCTAGTTTATTTTGATAAGAAAAACAAATTATTATTTGGTCATCACATAAAATTTGATGCTTTATTGTACCAAACAATAATAAATCTTAAAAAAAGAAAACTTTAGCTTATATTTATAAAGTTTTAAGTTGAGTTTAATGATATTTCTACTGAATTTCGTTTTAGTTTTATTCGTTTTTAAAAATAATTTAAAACTTCATATAATTTTATATAAAAAATATTTAAATATTCAATCCGTGATCAAACTTTTTACTTATACAATTATATAATATACAAATATTTACATAAAAATTATAAAATTTGGATGATGAGTCTATTTTATTGCGTTTTATAAAATTTGTTAAAGAAACTATCATGGATATTTATTTCTAACATTGAATGAACTACAAAATCTCTTTAATAATTATAGTATCATGTTTGTATTTGAGAGTTATCTTTTTTTCTTAAAGTTAATTTTGAGAAATAAATTTAATTGTTGAATTATTTTTGATATTATTGAATTATTTTTAAACTATTAAGATTTGATTATATGTTGTCACAACGTGACGGATGGGGAAAATACCATCGTCGTGACCCGAATGGCGATAAAAGGAAAAATACAGAGATAAAAATTTGGAGTCGCCACCAATTAATTATAAGGATAATTGGGATCCTTTTAAAATCCAAAAACTGGCCCTTG
>JASKGM010096540.1:0-10008 GCA_034509205.1 Ceratonia siliqua
AAGATGGAAATGTTGTGAGAAACAAAGCAAGGTTAGTTGCCCAAGGCTACAATCAACAAGAAGGTATTGATTTTGATAAAACTTTGGTTCTAGTAGCTAGATTAGAATCTATTAGAATGTTGCTTGCATTTGCATCTTTCAAAGGTTTTAAACTTTATCAAATGGATGTGAAAAGTGCATTTCTCAATATTTTTTTAAATGAAAAAGTTATGTGAGACAACTTCCCAGTTTTGAAAATTTAGAAAAATCAAATCATGTTTTTAAACTCACTAAAGCTTTGTATGGTTTAAAACAAGCCCCAAGGGCATGGTATGAGAGGTTAAGAAAATTCTTAATTGACAATGCATTTTCCAGAGGCAAAGTTGATACTACTTTATTTATCAAAACCACCAAGCATGATATTTTAACTGTACAAATATATGTGAATGATATTGTATTTGGATATACTAATGAAAAGTTGTGCAAGGATTTTTTTAACTTGATGAAGAATGAATTTGAAATAAGCATGATGGAGGAGATGACTTTCTTTCTCGGATTATAAGTCAAGCAAACTAAAGATGGTATCTTCATTAATCAAGCCAAATACATCAAAGAACTACTCAAGAAATTTGGCATGGAAAAAGCTAAGGCAATAGGCACTTCAATGAGCTCATCCACAAAGCTTGATAAGGATGAACATGGTAAGCCGGTATGTGAGAATCTTTACAGAGGTATGATAAGGTCTTTACTTTATCTTACCGCAAGTAGACCGGATATTATGTTTAGTGTGTGCTTATGTGCTAGGTTTCAAGTAAATCCTAAAGAATCTCATCTCATTGCTGTGAAGAAAATTTTTAGATATTTACTTAGAACTCAAAATATTGGATTGTGGTATCCTAAGGCAAACAATTTTGATCTTTATGGCTATTCTGATGTGGATTTTGGTGGATGTAAAATTGATAGAAAAACACCAGTGGTACATGTCCATTTTCAGGGCATTGCTTAGTTTCTTGGTATAGCAAGAAACAGAATTCAGTGGCCTTATCCATAGCTGAAGTTGAGTATGTTTCTGCAACAAGTTGTTATGCTCAAATCCTTTGGATTATGATGCAACTACAAGACTATGGCCTAAAATATGATCATGTTCCCATCAAATGTGATAGTACAAGTGTTATAAATCTTTCTAAAAATCCCATTCAACATTCAAGAACTAAACATATAGAAATCAAACATCATTTTATTAGAGATCATGTTCAAAAAGGGGAGATTGTACTTGATTTTGTTGGAACAAATGATCATCTTGCTGATATTTTTACAAAACCTCTAAGTGATGAAAGATTTTGCTTTATTAGAAGATAACTTGGAATGTTTGATCATATATGAATAAGTTCATTTGGAAATAACTCTTTCATGATATTTTACTCCTAAAAAATGTAAGTTTGAAAGCCTATTTCATATTCTATCTCAAATGATCAGGATCAATTTAATTGTCATGATGATCAATTATATCCTGTATTTATATGTGCTTGAAAATATGGTGGTGTAGTATTATAATATTTTGTGGATTCAAAAGCTGATACTGCCTGTTTTGGAGTTAATGCACAATTTTATTTTATCTGCTTCAAACCTGGTGCTTTATACCTTCTGTTCTATTTTTCTACATCAAAAAGGTATCTTTTGTTTTTACATTAGGATCTTGCTTTTCAGAATTCAAATATCTTGTCTCTTTCCCATGCAATCTCACACTCTCTCTCTGCTTTCCAAAATTTAATTCATTAAAACCTCCCCACTTCCCAATGTTCCTTCTCTTTCCTACGTCTGCCACCTATCCGTTCTTTTCAACTTCTAATGCTTCCTGTCTCACCACATCCTCTCATCTTCACCAACCCTTTATATTCATGTAACCTCTGGTTTCCCTTCATTCTGCCATTTTCTTTGACCACTATCATCACTATCTGCCCTTTTTGGGATTGATAACTCACTTTCAAGCAATTATTACTTTCCCCCAATTCATTCTCTCTGTCTATCGGTGCTTCTCAGCCATTTTCAGAATCCCTGTGTCTATCTCCAATGGCGAGTAGTAGTAAAAGAAAAATGGAACAGGGGTCTGGTTCTTCATTTGAGAAGCAAAAAGATAATATATTTAGAGATAGTCTAGCTGAAGGGCATTTCAATGTAGATTTCATCAATCGCAAACACACCATTCCCAGAGAGGTAAATCTAGACTTCTTCTAATCTAAAGGCTTTACTTATTTTGAGAATCTCTATAATATGGGCTGGAAGAAATTTCTCTTGATGAAGATGAAGTTTACCCAATGTTGATAAAAGAGTTCTATGCAAACCTAATCTTTATCCCTGGAAAGTTTGAGGCTTCATCATACTTAAGGGGACATAAAATTAAATTATCTCTTGAATCTGTTGGAACTCTTATGGGTTGTATTAGTGAGGGCATACATACTATTCTAGTCATCAGGAAATAAATTGTGAAGGATATGCCCGTGAGGAAGCCATTCATGAAATAACCAAAGGAAAATCCTCTGTTATAGATGCTAGTATACTGGAACCAGATATGCGAGTACTATTACATTGTTTTAATCATTTAGTCCTTCCCAGGATAGGTAAACCCAATATGGCAAATACTCTAGAAATGTTTTATATGTGGTGCTCCCTTTATAGCATAAAGGTTAATTTACCATTTATTATTTTTCTGAATTGCCTTATGGCATGATCATTACCCAAATGGCTAAAAGTGTTAGTTTAAACTTACAAAAATTTCCTGCTAAATCTTGTAATGAAAGGAGCTCCTACAACAAAATTGTTCTTTCTAGTATGGGTTTTGTAAGGACTCATTAAGGACAATGGATAAAGAAAAGTGATTATGTAGCTCAACAAGCATCTACATCATTTACATCCACTAGAGGAAGAAGAATTAAAATTGTTGCCTCTATGAGGCCATCTCGAAAAGAAGCAAGAGCTGCCATGGAACTTCAAAAGCGAAAACGTAAAGAGAATTATCTTAGAAGGAAGGAAGACAAGGAAAGAAAAACAACAATGATGATAACTGATTCCTTCTCCTCATGGTTTGAAGAAGAAGATTCAAGTATAGATGAATATACTGACAAAGCAAGGTAGAATGGTGATCTTCACAAAAAACTAAACTCTATCAGCAAAGATTTAGCTAGCTTCAAGAAGGAAGTCTTGGAATCTTTTAAGAGCCAATCCATATTGTTGGATCTTAAGACATGGCTTGAACTGAAGTTTGAACCTTTGAAGACTCCTCATTCTCCTTCTTCTACTACTACAATACCAATCTCTCCATGAATTTCCTACTTCGCATCATCAGTTTCTTTTGTGTGCACTAACTTATTGCAAACACTTGAATTATCTTTGATAAATGATTTACAACCTCTGTTCAAAGCATCACTTACTTTGATTATGCTTTTGTGCCTTATATCTAATGCTTCTGCTACTACAATACCTTACCTTGTTTGGATTAATGCTTAATCATTTTCTATTATGTTTCTGTGCATTACTCTTCATTATGCAAGATTAATTCTTTTTGATGATGTCAAAGGGGGAGAAGTTATCCTATTAGATTAATCTTTGTCAAAGGGAGAGACAAATGATGGATTATTTTTTAATGACATGGAAAACTTTTTGTTCTATCCTATAGACATGTTTTAAATAATCAAGCTCATGACAAACAGTCAGCCTTATACAAAAGATGGTTAAGAGACAAATGATCAAGCTCATAAAGCCAAATGATCAGTCTATTATCATAGAAGAATAAGAGACAAAATGTGCATCATTTCAAGGGGAGCTTTCTATCTTGACTCTAAAATTATATTGTCTTATCTTAATATTCTACTTGTGATTTGAATTGATATATTTTCTATCAAAATTATTGCCATCATCAAAAAGAGGGAGATTGTTGCCCAAGGATTTAAAATATTTTTTTTTGGTATTTTGATGATGTTTAATTATTTTGATTAAAATATAATTTGACTTTTGAAAAAGGGTTGTTTGCTTTTGAGGAAAGTATCTTTCACCTTTTTCTATGAAATCATTATGGAATGCTCATTAAGTAAGAAAGGACAAAAAGTCCTCCTTGAGCCTTGTACATTAATGAGAAAGGACAATCATTTTCTTGTGACTTATGCTATGCAGAAAGTTGGTAAAGCAATCTGAAAAAGCAGACTACATGTTGACCCATGGCAGATAATAAAGTGTCTTTCCAGAATATTTCAAGTGCAGAAAAGTCATATACATTCAAATGAGCAGGCTAAATTAAAGAAGCATCCTGCTCGTTTAGCCAAAGCTTACTAAAAGACAAAACTAACGGCTACATCAGAAATATATCTCGAAAGTAAATGTTGCACACTACTCAGAACAGAATCAAAAGTACTCTAACATCTATATCTCTCAAAGATTATAAAAAGACCACTTCACAAGCTTTGTAGAATAAGGAAAAACACTTTATCTTGCATACTATTCTTCATCTCCTGTAACTCTTCTTGTGCTATCTTTGGAATATCCACTCTTCTCTTAGAGAGTTATTTTGAGAAGCTCTTTGTGAGCATTTATTCTTATTTGTGAGAAGTTTACTAGATTCTTTGTAGAAAAATCTAGAGGTTTGGGTTTGTAAAAGTTGTGATTGCTTTCCTTGATTAGAATGTTTGTAAAGGTTGTGATTGCCTTCCTGCTTTGAAAAGTTTTACTGGATTCTTGGGTAGAAAAACTCAGTGGTTGTAGGTTAATCCGTGAGTGATTGTAAAAAGCCTAGTTGCTTGATCCTGTATTCTTGTGATTACCCATTTTTAGTGAAATTCCCTTACTTTGTGCTTGGGGAGTGGATGTAGGATCTGATTTATAGATCCGAACCACTATACATCGCGATGTTAATCTTCTCCTTCCTCAATATTTTTTATGTGTTGAAAAGCTTGCTAACTAGCTTATCTTTTACTCATTTTATCTTATCTTTTGCTAATCAGTTTTGAACTTGAATATATATATATTAGTTGATCGATTCTTCATCATCTCTTTAAGTTTGAGTTGTTTCAGTTTAAGAAAATGATTCCTATCTTAAAATTTTCTAAAATTTATATACCCAATTCAACCCCTCCTTCTTGGGTATTTGGGTTATTTTTTCTAATAGCGTCAACTAATAGTAATGGAAAACCCGAATACCAATGTTTAATAAGCTAATTTTTTTCTAACATTTAAAAAAAAGTGCCTTACTACAAAAGAAGCTCAAGCGACACCAGTTAGACCTGCATACGAAAGAAAACCCAAAACATGGATGCTTACTTCCGTCGAGCTAATTCAGAATTAAAATCTGCAATAGATTGGCCAAGCAGGATGCTGAGACTAGAACAAGTATGACCGAGAATGGTGTTTCAAATCTGAACGATAGTAAGGCTCCTAGCTAAAGGATACTGAATGGAGATACTCGGTTCTTTCTCTCACTCGCTTACTCGCTCGTTCTAGCAGTAGGAATTGAGAGTGCTCCCCTAAACAAGGGGATGAGGGGAAGAAAAAAGGGAATTGCCAACAGGGGAAGAAGAGAAAGTGAGGGAGTGGGTGAAAGGGTGATGGAGGCGTGAAGTGGCTTGACTTAATAAATTTGAAATTAAAAAAATTTCATGCAGATTTCACAAATAAGCCAGCAATTTATTTTTTTTAAGAAAATAAAAATTTCTTGAGAATTTTATAAATTTGTAGGAAAATAATTTTTTTAAATAAAATAAAATTTTTCTTTGAATTTTATAAATATGCAAGAACTTAAAAAAAATTGCTTGTAGATTTTTAAAATCCATGTAACTTTTTTGAAAAAATAAAATAAACTTTTCTTGTAATTTTTATTATTCTTTCTAATAGTAAAAACAAAGTATCTATGCACACAACTTTTTCAAATTTTCAAAATAGTTAGATTGAAAAAACACATATTGAATTTAATATACAAAAATTTTAATATATTTTTTTATCATTTACTATTTTATCCAATGGCTTAAATCTCTTACATAATACTCTTAATAACCTTTTTTTATTATATTTTTAAAATTTTAAAAATCTGATCATTGGATTAAATACACTCACAATCTTCATTTCACACACAAATTTTTATATATTCTTTTCATTATTTACTATCACATCATGTAGTTAGAAGGTGCAAAATTGTGCCGATTGCATATTAATTGTAGTCTAATCTTCACCACAATTGGCACACAAACTTAGCATGTAACATATGTGTGATCCAACTATCAGATTGGCTAAAATCAAACGGGATGGTGATTCAAGACACAGTTGCCTTTACGAGAGAGTAAGGTGATTATGTCACCATATTCCTACATTCTGCTATTGCTGATACTTTTTGTGAATTTTTTAAAATTTAAAAATTTTAATCGTTTGATTAGAAAAACCCACATTGAAAATGATACCCACAAATTATAGTACATTTTTATTATTATTCACTATTACATCATAAGTTTTAAATATCTTAAGATAATCTACTTTCATTAAGTGATTTATTAGATAATCTCCAGCGGTAGTATTGATATTTGTAATAAAAAAAACTAAGAAATCGTAGAATTTCATTATAAAATGGAATTGAATTCTAATAAGTTATCATTATCATTCTAATGAATTCGAATATAGTAATTCTAGTTATAAAGTGGAACATTTTTTTATTATTTTATTATAATGAATAATGATAAGTCATCTCACCAGATATTCCTATTTTCTATTATTCCAAAATGGAAAGATTAAAAATAAAAAAAAGACCTTTTTTATTAATTCTAAATTATTACTAATTTGTATAAAAATAATATTATCTAGCAAAATAATTATACTTATAGTTAAATAAAGAAATTAAATATGAATGTAATTACTTGCAAACTTAGTCAATAAAATTAAATGTCAAAAAATAATAATTTTTATTTTTATATTATATTTATTAAAATTGACAAAATATTTTGATTTATAAAGTTTTACTATTTTCCAACAATCCATGGGTGTACACTTTATTTATCTAACAGCTAATGATAATTTTTTATAAAATTATCATGCTATTAAATTTCCAAAATATTGAGCCTATCTATGCATAATTAGTCTTGGCTATTGTTAGCTAAGAATTCTTAGCTAAAGTTGATGCAAATATGGATTAATTATAAATCAACGTATATACATGTCAAATGTGGGTTTTAGTAAATGACATCTTTGGCACACTTATGTGCTCATTTATTGTGAATCTATTTTACAAAAAAAAATATAAACTAGGTTTACCTAAAAAAATTTCATTCCTAGCATCATTTTCATATTTTTTTGGGCTATTGGTATCATAAGAAATAATAATATTCATACAAGACTTTTTTACACAACTTTTATACCTCCTTTTATATTTATTATTTTATTATTATATATTACCTTCTATTATTTATTATTATTATTATTTTATAATATATTAATAATTAAAAGTAAGATATAAGGATGATGTAATAAAAAATAATGTATGTGTATCATTTCTTCCTAATATGGTTTTCATATTTTACCAAAACAAAAGAAGCTGATTAGGATACTCCGGTTTTCATCTTTACTTATTTTAATATTTTGTTTTTTAATTTTTTTTATAATTTTTATTTTAAGAAATAAGTAAAAAAAATTAAAAAAAATTAAAAAAAGTAACAAAAATTTAAAAAAATTTCATAATACTAATTTAAAAATAATTCAAAAAACAAAATTTGAAAACAAAAAATATAAAAAAACTTATTTTTTTATATTCTTTTAACTTATTTCTTAAAATAAAAATTATTAAAAAATTAAAAATTAAACAAATAAAATTTAAAAATTGCAAAACCCCATAAAAGAGAGAAAAAAAAAGGGTACATGTTAATTCTTGTCGGGTGAACAGTGAACATGCGTTGTGAATTGCCTTGTAACACACCTAATTGGCCAATTCATTCTTGGCCAGTGAATTTGTTATGTCCTCTTCTGTCCGTTTCCCGTTTTCGGCAGCTTCTGCAATTTGGATTCACATTTTGGTCATAGTTCCTTTCCTCTGCCATGTATTTTCAAAAATTGCAACTTAATACTCGCGTTGTTTTCTTAGGGATTAGTGCCTTCTCGATGTAGTAGATTCACCGTATATATATATAGTGTTTCTAGAATTGCAATTTTATATATCGGTTTTGAAATAGAAGCTAAATTTTATAATAATCACAGCGGTTCCAGTTTACGTTTGGGTTGAATTCAACATTACCGGTATTTCTTCCTCAACAATGCATTTTATGTCTGGAAGTTTAAAATCGTGAAAATCGCATTCCGCAGTTTGGACCCGATCATTAAATTGTCTGGTACCAAGTTGAAATCAACTTGATGAGAAAATTGAAATATCTATCAATTTCTAAGAAAATTATAGAAAAATATAGCTGTGATTGACATATTTTATATTTATGGCATTCAAATGTTTAGATGATGGGTATGTTCCCATGTTGTTTTTGTAAATGCCTTCTATGATGACATGATAATTATACTTGAACTGCAGTCCTTTATATTTTGGTTTGTGTGTGTGTTGTTTTTAACTTTTAGAGCCAAAACATTTGTTAATTTACAGGCATTGTGTCACTTACATACTTGAATCTTATGCAAGAGAGATCAAGACACTGAACTACATTATTTTGAACATGATTTTAGGTATAGCTGGTGGAGAATTTGTGATAGTGTATCGTTGAAGATTCTTATCAGTTAACCATTGGGGATTTTCACCAGTGGAAAAGAAAAGAAAACTTATGGATAGACTCAGTGATTCTCCCAATCTCATGATAGTTTCAGATCTTGATTTCACTCTGGTAAATGACATGCTTAATTTTATTAGTAGTCTGACTACGATGCTTGAGTGTAATCTGGTGAGAACTGTTAATATTATTGCAGGTAGACCATGATGATCTGGAAAACTTTTCTCTTCTTAGGTTTAATGCGCTATGGGAAGCCTATTACCGTCACAATTCTCTCCTAGTTTTCTCTACTGGGAGATCACCTACTATTTATGGAGAGTTAAGAAAGCAGAAGCCCTTGTTGACCCCTGATATAACAATAATGTCTGTGGGTACCGAGATTACATACGGTGAATCCATGGTGCCAGATGATGGCTGGAAACAATATCTAGATTATAAGTGGGACAGAAAAGTAGTTATAGAGGAAACAGCCAAGTGTCCTGAACTTATTCTCCAAGTATGTGTGTCTAGCATATAAATCTGTTAATTGATCAAAATTAAGTTATCTATCAATTATCAGCTCTTTGCACTTTAATATACTGCATCATGCTCAGGGGGATGATGTAAGCATATTTTAGTATTTACCAGCAAAGATAATGGATATTCATGTAATAACTATTTTTTTTTAAAAATTTCTGGAGTAACTGCAGTCAGAAACAGAACAACGACCTCACAAGGTAAGCTTTTATATAGAAAAAGGGAAGGCCTCAGAAGTCATGGATGCTCTCTCCAAATGTCTAGAAAAACGTGGGGTAATATTATATAGTTCATAAACCATCATTATGGAAGAATTTTGTCTACTTCATTTTGAAAGCTTTACCTGCATATTAAGGCATAAGAATCTTTTTCTCTCTCTATTAAACTCAACAGACATACAATAATACTTATGCCCAGGTGTTGCTATGATATTACTTTTTTCTTTCTCAGTTAGACGTGAAAATAATTTATAGCAATGGTATTGCTTTGGACATATTACCCAAAGGTGCTGGCAAAGGACAGGCCCTTGCATATTTACTTGAAAAATTAAAAGCTGATGGAAAAGGACCTATCAACACTCTTGTCTGTGGGGACTCTGGAAATGATACTGAACTGTTCAGTGTACCTGAAGTCTATGGTGTCATGGTCTGTAGCATTTTAAGAATGATTTAGTTCACCATAATCTTGTTTGTCTTGTCAGCTTACTGTACTTGTAATGTGAATAACCATTACTTATTTCCTGACTTAGCAGGTCAGTAATGCACAGGAAGAATTGCTGCAGTGG
>JASKGM010096572.1:0-12747 GCA_034509205.1 Ceratonia siliqua
GTCATGATTATGATGTAGTTATAGTTTAATCTTGAATAAACTTGGATAAGCCATTAGCACTGACATTAGGTGTAGTTGACTCACTATCCCATCTCTCAGTCACATCTTTTGGTGAAGGCGACAACTTCATATTTTTCAACAATCCAATCCCATCACAATCTGGTGAAGGTGGAGATGGTGGATGTATAGTACCACTGTGTGATATCCCAGCACCATGAATATCTACTTCTTCAAGATGCTCAAGCTCTTCCTTCCCACTTTCAATTCTCCTCAACATCTCCAGAACCTCGGCCATGGAAGGTCTCAATTCCTTGTCCCTTTGTAAACATTGAAAAGCCAGTTCTGCCACTGAAACTATCATCCTTCTAACATCATTATCTGACTCAATACCAAGAGAAGGATCCACCAGCTCCCCAAATGCACTTTTTTGAATTTTCTTTATGGCTAGATTTGCCAAGTTTATCTCATCCTTATGCCTGTTCATATCAACTGCTGTCAATGATGATATCAGCTCTAAAAGCACAACCCCAAAGCTGTATACATCACTTTTGCTAGTAAGCTGATAACATTGGTGATACTCTGGGTCAAGATAACCTGATGGTGCAGATTGAAATGAGAAAACACAAGAAAACTTTGAAAACAAACTCAAAATTCTAATTTATTAATATCAATAAGAGAAAAGTTTTATATAGTGACTGAAGGCCTATTTAAGAATAATTGACTAAGAAATCCTACTGATATAGGATTTGGATCCTCTGTTATTTTTTAAAGAAATTGACAATGTCGATTTCGAGAAAAAAAGTAGACAAAACGTGTGTGAAACTCAAATTTAATAAACAAATAGGGTCTACTATTTAAGTTTTAGGCTCCGAATCTCCTAAATTTTCATAGAAAATTCATATGATAATCTTTGGAGAGAGAAGAGAGACAAGTCAGGATCACAAAAATCACGTGGATAGGAGATTCATTTCTCACGTGTTAGATCTCACATTTTCTTTTCTTTTTCTCTAAAATTAATAATGTTAATTATTTAAAAAAAATAGAAGATCCAATAATATCAAAAAGATTAAGATATGAGCTAACATATCTTTAGGCTCGAAATCTTTTTAACCAAATAAACTCTAACTCCCAAATCAAAAAACCTAATTATAAAAAAAATCCTTAATTATCAAAATCAAATTAAAGACGTAGCAAAGAAACATATGGATCACCTGGGGTCCCTTGCGGGGCCGTGGAGACATGGGTGACATCATTGGGGAATAGCCTTGAAAGCCCAAAATCTGCAACCTTAACACAGAAATTGTTGTCAAGGAGAATGTTGTTGGATTTCACATCACGGTGGATGGTGTCAAAAGCATGGAGATAAGCCAATGCACTTGCAGTCTCTATGGCAATTTTCATTCGTATAGGCCATGGTAGTAAACCAGGATTTGCTAGTTCACCATGGAGATGACAAGAAACAGTGCCATTTGGAATGTACTCATACACAAGCAATAGTTCACGACTGTGTCGCGAAGTGCAGCCATAGAGGGACACAAGATTTTTGTGGCGCAAGCGAGTGAGAATATCAACTTCATTCATGAACTGTTCTACTCGCCGATAATTGTGGTCATATAGGCGCTTCACAGCAACTTCTCGCCCATCTTGAAGTTTTCCTAGTCATTGAAGATCAAAGAATTAGTTATTCAAGGAAGTAGGGATGAGAATGACTAGGCCACATGTTACTTTAGTATCCAGAATTGAATCCCTACAAAAATATTAGACTTATCTTTGGACTAAGACCAGGATGACAAATTTGAAATTAATGTGTCCCCAAATTTTCATTTAAAAAATATGGGTATGTGGTAAAGTGAGATACTATATTACCCATACCCATACAAATCATTAAAATATGCCCAGCTCAGATTTAGGCTCATTTGTTGATTCCCATATGTAGATTCAAGCCGATAAAATTAATTGGTATATATTGAGTATGAGTCTAATGCTCATCCTATGATGGAAGACTAATTAGTCTTTGTTTTAATAGGAAGAGCAAGGTGAGTGAAGTACCATAGTAAACTGTCCCAAAACCTCCATCTCCAAGTTCTCTTGAACGGTCAAAATTGTTTGTTGCTTTTTCAAGCTCATCGTAAGAGAAGAGGGGCACCCCAACGTAGACCCTGCCACTTTCTGGGTCTGCATTATGTGGATCAATTACATTATCGTTTCTTGAATTCAATTGGACGTTTGAAGAAGCACATTTTCGTTTGTAATGCCGTCCAAGAATTATCAGAATGCCTAAAAGTCCAATACATAAACCTGTAGAAGGGAAGTGCCCACTTTAAATATGACAACTACATTTAAATTCAGCCATTGTAATTGAAGAGAAAAAAAAACAAAAGAAAATCTGTTGAAGATAATCTTGAAACTTCAGCAGCTGAGGAATTTGAAATTGTTCAGTTGAAAGTGCACGTCTTAAGAGGGTTGGAGGGAAAAAAGATAAAGATTTTAATGGCATTCACATTGAAGGTGTTAAAGATACTAATCATTATTGAGTCTTCTCCTAATGAACAAACAATACACAACTCCTAATGGTTTAGACTTTTAGGATCAGTTCATGCTTGCAAAAGAAAAGTTGAAATACAATATTTCTTTTTAAAATAAAATTGTCATTCTGTTATATGAGAGATTCTAATTCAATTTCTTTTAGAACAAAAGAAAAAAACCAAAAATTATTACTTCCACACAACTAGATATAATTTATTACAAATTAAATCTTAAAGAATTTATGTGAACTTTATTTTTTCTTAAAAAGAAGCCCAGAGATATTCTCTTAAACAAAATTAAAAAGATAAGAGAATCAAAAATAACACTAGAGAAAGAAATCTTATGATATTCAGGATTATCAAATTCCAAGGCTAAATGTTGAAAATGAATAACAAAATTGTGTGAGAAACTATTTATGTCAGCACTCATGCCTATCAACAATTTTCTTTTTGAATGCTTCTTTCTCAAAAATAACTTTCACATAATTCACAGAAGTTTTTTTAACCAATCAACACGTAGTGATGTAATGTAAGATAAATGAAATAAGTTGTAATGCTTGGCTAAAAAAACATTTGTGAGTTTTGTAAGAGTTATTTTTGTGACAGGAACGTTTTTCAAGTTTTTTTTCTATGTGATCTTCTTATCTCTCCCATCTTTTTCCACTTTGGTGAGGGATCGTGAAAGTATTTTTGTAAGAGTAGCAATTCTCAAATTATGTACATTACCTAGCCCAAGTCCTAATCCCAGCTTCAAAACCTTACTATTATCCCCTCTTTTTTCTGGTGAGACCTTAGTCTCATGCTCTGCAGCTGCATATAAAAGAAGAAATAATTTCAAATGAATAATTAATCAATTAAAAAGTATAGGACCAAATTAGTCCAGAGCAAGAAAACTTCTTGCTTAAATGCAGAAGCAAGAAGTAAATACAAGTAAAATTAAAGACAAAATAAAAATCACAAAATGAGCACAACCATGTCAATTGTCAAGGACAATATTACTTCATCCGTGACAATCTCACTAGACTTGTGCTCAACATATTGTACAGAAAATAGTAGCAGGTAACATGAATGCCAAAAAACATAAGCAGGCCATCATTTGGAAGCATATATAAATTAAATGGGATGTTCCTGGACTGTACCTTTGTTGCAATAAAAGTTTTTGGTTCTGTCAAGTCGACACTGGCCTCCTTCTTGGTTGTAACACTTGTCACAAGCATCAGATAATCGTACTTCAAGAACCATTTGACCAGATATGAACGACAAAAGGTCACTAGTATCAGACAGGTCTTTACTTGGAAGTTGAAGAATCGAACATGCTGAGAAAGAACTTTGGGCCTGGTCATGATTAGGAGGAGGGGGAAAACTGTAATAATAGATGTTGTAATCAGGACAGGAATATTTAAAGAAAGGAAGCGGGGGGCTGACATTGAGGGTGCAGTTGCATCTGAACAAGGTTACATTATACTTTATATGTAAAGAAAGCAGAGGAGAGTTTTGAGGAAGAGTAATGTTATCGTTGAAGACTTCACAAGTATTGGATTGCAAACGGTCGTGTAGATCTTGGTCAAAAACCGTAATCAAATTCTTTTGTTGAATGACGTTTGTAAGCAGGAGTTGTCTTCCATTCTTCTCCAGTTTAATTATTTTAGGTGAAGTTGGACTTGGTTCATCACAACCATGTATCGCCATTAAGCCACACTCCTGCCGTTCTGCCTTGGTGAAAGGGAACTGGATCCTTCCAAGATGTCCACAATCAAACAATAGTGGACACTCATCATTGTTCCCATTTTCATGCCCAGATGAGAGAAGCAGTACAATGTGGAAAAACAAGAGGAAACAAAACACAGAAACTGGAGTCATCCCAAAATCCCCCACTTAATTGATGAGCATAAAACTAATGGAGTCCAAAAAGAAGCTGATTCTCTGATGCAAGTGAAGTTTGTGTTAATTATGTTTGCACTTTCTTCCTAATATATCTCCTACTTGAACTGCTAGATACGCTAGTTGACTTGGAAAATGACTAATGGAAGACTTGGTGAAAAAGGCTCGAGAGAAAATAAGAGGTACGGCAACTATGTGAGACATACGAGATATTGACGAGTGTTGATCCTTCTAGCAAAGAAGCATGATCAATTTCCACCTCAATTTCGCCTATCGACGAACAGCAGAAAGACTTGACTCCTTGACCCTTCAAAAATCTTTCACACATATTCAAAGTCACTGTTCAAGGTCTAAACTTTGTTTTTTTCTTTGCGGCTTGGTAAACCGTCAATAGGACGGCCAATTGATTGGAACTTCAAGAAAACCCTGTGTATCAGGTATGATAATAACAGAGTGGTGATTATGGGGTTTACTGGTCCCCTCCAACGCAAAGAATCAGCTGAAAGGTCCACACTACACAGCCATTAGAAGTGCATAGGAGGATAGGACTCATAGGAGTCAGAAATTTGTGGAAAGGAGAGAAAAAGCAGAGAACGTAGCATAAAGAAATTGGTAACAAGATGAGGTTAACTTGTTAAAGGAAAGGGGACATCCACAATCTAGGTCATCAACCATCATGGTAGCAAATAAAATGTAAGAAAAATGTATTATTTTATTATTATCTATCAATTATATTTATTATTATTTTATATTATATCTATGATAAAAAATAAAATATAAGAAAAAAAATAAATATAATTTTTAAATATTCTTGAATAAACAATTTATTTTAAAAAAAATGTTCCTACAAAGTATCCTTACACAAACTGTCACAAAGTGAGTGCACATCAGCGACTCATTCACTTATTTGCACTATTTTTTATTATTTTTTTCCTACTTTATGAAAATTTATGAGAAACTTAAAAGAACAGTTCTCTTACGTAAATAAGTACACTAAATTAGTAAAAAACAGTCTATACGAATATGTCAAGTAACTTTATAGTGGGACCTTACCTTTGACATGTCTACCTAAAAAGTTTTCAGAGAATTCACGCTGAGTTCCCAGTTCATACTGTGACTTCCTTGTGAGTGAAGATTAAGGAAGGGGTTAAAGAGAAAACGCGTCCATAAGGGTACCCCTTGACTAAGGCATAGTTGTACATTTCATGACTTGATTTTTGGGTACCCTCCACTTTCTCCAGTGTCTCAAGCATAATATCAAGAACCTGGAGTGTCTCATCTTAATATGTAAAACTAGACACCAGCTACCATTTTTCCACTGTTGGGTAGAATAAGATTCAGTCAAAATTCCAAAGGTGTTCTTTGAAAAGACAAAAACTGAGTGTAAATGTAGGAGAAAGAGTAAAATCAACGTAGTACTTATCACGGTGTCAGACGTATACTTCTGTTTCCACTGCTTCCTCAATTGAACTCCCAAGCATCTTCACTAGTCTTGATTATTAGATGCAGAACATCCTAAATCTATCCATCTTCACCCATCTTATCCATTCAGAAAATTTTGTCGCTCAATTTGATTCCTTGAACTGGAAATCAGTTGCTGATGCCGAAGAATCGGACCAAATAATATATCAAAATTTACTCTTTGAAGTATTTCTACGTTGCCCCTTCGAGGGCATCCCATCAAATTGAAAGTATGTCTACCTAATTAATGATTTTGATGGAAAATTTGACCAAAAGAAAATTTGTATGAGAAGGTGCGATGAAATAAGTCATTTGGAGTGGTCAGCAACAGTCTTAAATAGTTTGCACAAACATTCTATGGTACACAGTCTCAACAGATTGATCTGGTAATAAAATAAAAAAACAGATAAGGTGTGTTAGAGGTAATGTCATGACTTCAAATGTTAATACTCATAATATATAATATATATTAGAGTAAATTACTTATTCTTCTCCTTTTTACGAAAGATATATTAATTACACGATTTTTTATTCTATTACAAAAATATATAATATTTAAAAAAATATATATTATAACTTAATTCAATTTTAAATTTAACTGTAGATAAATTAATTATATGTTTAAAATATTTTTTATAAAAAAATTTATGAAATTCAAATCATTCATTTATTCATTCACTTTTTAGTAATATTGATATAGAATAAAAAATAAAAACACATTAAATAATTTTTAAAAATTTTTTTATAATCAGTAATAGGTAAATTTAAAGGTTCTCAATAGATATTTTAAATAAATAAATTATTTAACTAAATTTAAAATCTAGTTGAGTTGTAGTATTTTTTTTATATTTCAAAGAATATTCATATATATTTTTATAATAAAATAAAAAATTATATAATTAAGGCATTTCGTCTTAGAATAATTTATTCTAATATATATATAGCATTTTGATATATTTAACAAATCTTCAGTAAATAGGCAGCAGTGCAATGTTTGAGGAAGGCGAAGGTGGGGAGTTTGAGTTTCAACTCTTTAAGGTTAAAGCAAGCCATCTAACACTTTGAGACATTGTAATATTGTGGGAGAAATTTTTGTACATACTATATCACCGCAAGTAACAGAAAAACTCTTAAATAAACAATTTATAAATTATAAATTAAGTTAATTATAAATAAATACATAAATATATAATTAGTGAAACTCACTTATATCACCTGTAAAGTGTTTATTTATTTATTTATAATTAATTTAATTTACATATATTTTATAAAATAAGTCTAACTAAATTTTTTTAAAATAATAATAAATTTTAAAACTGCTGAGGCTACACAATACAATGAACCAATGGGTCCAACATGGATTGTATGTACAATTACATACATACTATGCAATTATCTTTATTACAGAGCAAGACCCTTATTCAGAAATGCAAAATAAATTAACCTATCCAACAATGTCTACTATGCACTAAAGTACTCCACTTTTACTCAGAGGGTTGCCTACCAATTTAATTAGCGATTTCAAAGGAAGCAGACGGAGCTAAAGGAATATCACCAGTGACCTGATCTGAAAAATGTTAAAATTTGAAGGGTGAGTCTACCGACTCAGTGAATGGAAATCAGACTTACCAATTGATACATAAACTCTTAAATGTAAAGTGCATTACCACTAAAATAATATGAAACCTCATTTCAGTACTTTCTCAACATCATAAGCACCTAATACACCTTACATTTAGGAAAGAAAACAACTTTTACTTCACAATCATATTACAATAATATTTAATAATGTGAAATTTAAAGAGACATTTTATCAAGAAATACTTCAATATAAATTCCTAGGATCCATAACAGCATAAGGGGAGAACCTAAATTGAGAAAATAGTATTCCCACTCTAGAGGATAAATCTCAATTGGAGGGTAACCCGATTCTCACTTTCGAGAACTGCACTCACCAAAGGAAAATACTAAATTTCCTATTCTCTTCCAGAGCATTTTCATCCGGAGGAACCATTCATAATAAAACCCAATCTTTTGTCAGGAACTGCACTCACTGACAGAAGTACTCTTTATCAGGAACTACCCTCAACTAATAAGGTTATGACCTAGGTGCACCTAATGGTTCTACCACCACTTTACTACGGATCCCAGAATACAGTTCTAAGCCACTTTCTAAATCTCATACTGTTCATACTTTCGCAATATCAATATTCAGATACTTTTCATACTATAGAACATGATAATAAACTTTACACACACACACACACACACACACACACACACACATATATATATATATATATTAGGGGTGTCAAAAAGGGCCAATCGGGCCCGTTAAGGGCCGGCCCTTGACGAGCCGAGCCGAAAAAGTCCTTTTACTAAAAGGGCCTAAAAAATCTAACCCGACCCTAATCCTACAGGGTTACAGGGTTAAACGAGCTTTAACGGGCTAGCACATGAAAAATTATAAAAAATAAAATATTATAAAATTTCATACAAAACAAAACTAAAACTATCAATCAATAATTCTCAATAATTATGTAAAATTTTTATTCATAATAAAACATCATCAATCCATAATTTCAAAGACAATAGTATAAAAATTAGTAACAATAATGAGAATAAAGAAAATTGAACAAGTTTTAAATTAATAAGCTTACAATTATGAACAAAACTATACAACCAATTACGTGTACAGATAAGGTCTTGCACATGATCTACTAGAAGAGAATATCGATATTTGTTGAAAACATGTACATCAATGCAAAAAGCCAATTCACAAATTACAATAGTGATTAAAATACCTAGTAGATCACATACCGTCCTTGATAATTCTAGAAATCGATGTCTATGATCATTTCAATGTTGCAAGACATCTAAGTCTTTAAAAAAATGAAGTTCAAGTTTTGGCTTATCCAAATAAAGATATAATTGAAACTTTTCATTATTTATCACATATTGGCTCTCAAATAATGCATACTCTTATATCATTTCAAGCACAATGATAAAAAAATTCAATTAACAAATTAGTTATATTACACTATTAAAAAGAGAACATAAATTAAAATTTATAAATATTAAAAAAATTAAAACTTACATCAAATACATCAAAGTCTTTCACTTAATTTTCATTCATTTTTCCACCCCACAACTAGTCTACCACAAGGTTTTGTAAAAAAAAAAAATTAACAGGGTTCAACCCGGCCCGTCAAGGGCTAACCCTTGACGAGCCGAGCCTTAAAGGAGCCGAGCCAAAAATGGCCCTCGTTTTTTATGGCTTGTTTTTTTAGCTCAAAACCCACCCTAACCCTTGAAGGGTTAAAGTTGGCCCGTTTTGACACCCCTAATATATATATATATATCACTTTCTTCAAAATTATTCCAAATCATACTCAAACAAAATCATTGAACCACAAGATAAAATTTAACGATTTAGGCATCCAGAGGTAAGTAAGAATCCACTCACCGGCTATTCGAAATTTCAATAACTGAGTTCCACACTTCTCTGTTTCAAGGCCGCTTCGATTCCAGAGGGTTTGCTTCAGATATTCTTAAGTGTACATATATGTGCGTAGTACATTAATACACTAATCACATTACCATTTCATAGTCAGACTGTGTTTAGTTATTGAAAGGCAGAGTGTTAATTGGTTGAACCCGAACTTCCAATTTGCGTAAACTAACTCAGACCAGGGCCTAATTTAAATTTCAAGGATTCCCAACTTGCTTAACTTAATCAAATTATGTGTATGGATATATATGCCAATTTTTATTATTTATGAAAATCTCCTTCTTCCTGATGAACTTTATGAACATTTTCTAGTATTTCAAGTCTAATGCATTGAACATCATCCAACCCTTGTGTTATTCTGTAATTTCAATATGGTTTATCATGGATTCAACACTCCTAAATGAACACACAACCCCCCAAGAGGATTTTCAGAAGTTTACCTAATTCTTTTGAAGTTTTCAAATTATTTTTCTGTACATGGAGGGCACAAATTTAAAATTTCGAGTTTGTTAGATATGCAACCCATCCCCTTTAACTTTAATCATGCCTAAAATCACAGTTTCTTTTTGTTTTCCACCTTCAACAGTATCTAGAAGAAAAGAGGGACTCACCTTCTCACCCAAACCCAATATGGCTAAGGTACAGGGAAGGACTTTCTGCAAAATTTGTGCACCAAGAGGGGCCTTATTGTCTACCAGAAACGGCTGGGTGTTGACCGGCCAGTGATGGTGATTGGGCGACAATGGTTAACACAGGGGAAGGGGCTCATGATTTAGGAGAAGAAGGGAAGATAATCTTCTGCAAGAGAATGCCAAAGCACAACAAAAATTATGGGAGAAATGCGAAGCCGTGGCAGTTTCAGCCGCAAAATGGCACCTTTGGCTGGTGATGGATATCCACGGCAGCGTAGGGAACTCGGACGAGGTGGATCGAAGGAGTTAGGAGAGATTTTTTTTTGGGGAAGAAGGCGGCGTGAATCTGATGGAAAAAGGGTGGGGGTATCGATTTTCATATTAAAGGTCTAGGGACACTATTGCAAATTTCTTAAAGCTTCCTAATTTACCACTTGGCCCTATGGTTTGGCTATTTAGATTTGGACCATTTTTTTTTTCATTCTTGGGCATTACATTGAAAGAGAAAGAGAAAGAGAATTTAGGAGTTGCCGTTGTACTTAATAAAATAGGTACTCACAAATTTTATTTACTTAGACGGATAATAAATAGGTTTGGATGTTTTATTAGCAACTTTTATTAGACTTGAGTTTGAATAGTATAATTATTTGAGGATAATTAGAATATAGTCTTCCACGATTTAAAATTATGTGCATCATTATATTTATTATTTGAATTATATTGATTTTTATTTGAGATATTTTCTAATTTTTTTTCTAAATATATTTCAAGTAAACATGTTTTAGTATGAGAAAAAATTGCTCTTTTTAAAATTTCTCTGAGTATTTAGGAATTAAAAAAGAATGAGACTAATATTTTTATGTAAGAGTATTATAGACTTTATCTTACCCATGACAATTCATAGAAATTTACGTAAACGACAAAAGGGAAGAAGGAAAAAAAGTGAAATTTTAAAGGGGGGATTAAATCTAATATACAATCTTTATGTGCAATAAAACAAACCATTTTTGTTTTTTTTTTCATTATTATTGACACGACATCAAATATAAAGACTGATTTGGAAATAGAAGTAATTTTGAAGGAACAAATTAAAAAAAAATCCAAATGTGAAGGACTAGATTGAGAAAAGATATATATTGAATACCAAAGTGTTAATACAATTTTTCTTTAATAGTTGTATTCACACATCCTCAAATAATGGCTAAAACAATAGTTAAGTCACATCACTTATTTTATTAACTTTTTATTAATTATGCTAACACAAAAATTGATTTAGGAAGTAAAATAATTTTGAAAGACTAAATTGATTAGGGGTTTAAATTTGAAAGACCAAATTAAGTAAAATTGTATAATTCTATGATCAAAATGTCTTATATAATATGTATATATAGCTAATATTTATTGTTTTAATTCACAAATCTTTAATAAATTATATCTGCCTAAAAGTTTCTCAAAGTAAAAGTTTAGAATAATCTTTAATAGGAATATATGCTTGCGGTTAGACTTTATCCATTTTTATTTGATTTAATAAAAACTTTTTATTTAAATTAATCTTAATTAACGTTCAAGTTAACCAAAGATATTTTTACTGTATAAACTAAGAAAAACTTCTATTGAAGCAGCATGAGCTTTAAACATACATACCAATCACGAACTAATTTAGGGAGGCATTTTTCAACTTGTCTTGAAAAATTTGCAATTAAAGTTAGTAAAGTCATATTTTCTTTTCCAAAAAACTTTTTGGACTGAATATGAAACCTCCCTAAGAGTTTTTTTTTTCTACTTTAAAAATTCAGATTAATTTGCATATCAATTGAGACAATTTTTCATTAGACAATCTTAAGAGCACACTTTTCCACATTAGTCTGATGCATTTAGAAAAAGTTAATAAAAAAAAATATTTTCTTAATTATTAAGTCAATCTCTCAAAGATGTCTTAAAACTTATAAAATCATATGCACTTTGAGATTCTTAACATAAAAAATAATATTTTCACGCAATTGTCATAGTCAGACAAAAACAAGTTTGGTTTAGACCTAATAAGGATTCCATATTGCCTTCTGATCAAAACACACAAATTGCACCAAATGAGCTTGTGATTCAGTCGTACTGAAATTGTCTTGAGATTGAGAATTGAGTTTAAAGTCAGTCGCAACCAAAAAATAAAACAGGCATATTGCCTTGGATGGTCAAATTGGGATATGAAATTGAGACCTCATAAGGTGGTAATATAAAATATGGGCTGGCTAATCAGGCATGGCTCACCAAACCAAATTGGGCCAGCCCACATAGAATAGAATGACCATACTCTCATTCACGCCCAAACTTCCCCATGGGGAGGTTTCAAAAAACAATTTGTGTAGGGTGAATTTATCACATATATTTATAGATTATTTTTTTTATCAAACATACTTGAAAAATCGTGAGTTGGTTGAACTCTCTTTTTAACTCACTTAGCGAATAGAATGGGGATTTTCTTCTATATTGTAAAACCACATCTTTTAAAATTTTACGTGTACATTTTTTTGAAAGAGATACAAGGAAAAAGAGGAGAGAGAATAAGTAGGAGCCCCTTTATATTTAGATGAATTCCACCGGCTTATTCAAGGGTCCCTCTTTGATGAGATTTTTCTGAATTTCAAGGAATCCGAATTCATTTAATTATTTAAGAGAATAATAGGCTGTGTTAATTTCAAAGTTTAAACTTAATAAGTAATTAAAATTCATTATTAGATTT
>JASKGM010096583.1:0-17379 GCA_034509205.1 Ceratonia siliqua
GGGAAAGAGAAGAAGGAAAGGGTAAAGAGAAGAAGGAAAGGGGAAAGAGAGAGAAAAGAAAAAGCTGATTAGTAAAAATATTAATAAAATATTAATGGTGTAAGGATGGTGTATGTTTGATGGTGTATGAATAACATCTCTCGATCCAAAATATGGGAATTGGAGGCCTTGGAACAGTCCATGCCTATCGTTTCAGAGGGTTCTTAGGGCAAAATGGGTTTGAGTTGAGTTGGAGTTTACTGGAACTGTTACCCACTAATTATGTCAATTCCAATATAGCTCACTCACACGTCATGACACTGTTCAACTGAACTTCCGGATTAGGCTAAGCTACAATACCCAACCACATCACTAAAGTCCCCATGTGGTGTTCCTTCATATCCCAACCATATCTTGTAATTATATGTAGTGGAAGAAGATTCTATGGTGCTGCTCCTCGTCCAGTGTATAAATACTAGATATTAGTGTTGTAAAAGTAAGGTTAATGATATTTATTACTTAATTCTCATCTTTAAAACTCCAGTACCCATATTGAATCAATAATGACCCAGGAACCGAACCTACCTGCATATTCTGCAGGCAACAGCATATTCATTCTATGGTTATTACCTATTCTAATTGCATTCTATTTCTACTGGGAAGTTTTAAAAAGGACTGGGCTCAAGCCTTTTTTCCTTCTCTCTAAAAGTTAAGCTTTATTGTTTGTTAACTAAATAAAAGAAAATTTGTTTACTTAATTTTTTTGTTAAATTATTCAGTAGGTCTATAGTTTTTGAGAATTTTTAAATAGGTTTATACATTTAAAAAAAAATTTGTAATTGGATTCTTATAATTTTAATTTTTTTTAATTGAGTTCCTACTGTTAGTACTTCATTTGTGCACTGTTTTCTCGCACTAACATGGCACATATAATGTGTACACATGTAGATACTCACTTGCCACATTAAGTACACATATATACAATCTATTCCTTATAGTTTTACTAAATTTTTAAATGGGGCATTATAAGTTAAATTCTGAATTTTAAATTCTAAATCATAGATCTTAAACCCTAAATTTTAATATCTAAACTAAACTCTTAACTCTAAAACTTAAATCCTAAAACATAAGGTTTAAAATTTATGGGTTATGATTTAAAATTTTGAATTTAAAATTTAGAATTTAGAGTTTAGAGTTTATAATTTAGAGTTTATAATTTAAAATTTAGAGTTTAGGATTTGGGGTTTAGAATTTAGGGTTCAATATTTATAATTTAGAATTCAGCTTATAGGATTGACCTATTTAAAAGTTGAGAGAAATTATAGAAATCAAATTGTATATATGTGTGTTGATGCAGAAGGTAAATATTTGTCACGTGTGCATACTATGTGTTATGTTAGTACAAAAGAATAGTCTTCAAAGATATCACTATTAGGGACCCAATAAAAAAATAAAAACTATAAATACCAAATTATAAACTTATAACATGTAAGGACTTAATTAAAATTTTTCAAAAATTATAAGAACCTACCGTATAATTTAAACATTTTTTTACACAAACTTTTTAATAGAATAATCAATTAAAATTTTCTTTATAAGTTATTTTCTTAAAAATAATTAGTTTTCGACAAAATAAATAAAGCCTTAGAAAAAATTAGTTTTAAGACCTACTCTAGTTGTACTAATGATCACCTAAGCTAGGATTTATTTGCTAAGGCAAAACATTTAATATACATGTTAACGAGAGAAATGTATAGACAGAGACTAATGTAAGGAATTTCTGTGAATGCTATTTTGAAAATGAACTATCTATGCCAAATTAGTTGACTGAGATTCTTCATGGAACTGAAAGAAAGAAACATGCACACACAGTAAAAGTACTGGGCATTCATTAGAGGTGATTAAGGCCATTGAATGAGTAACGTGTTGTGCATCCTCACAAAGCAGCTACCTCTCTAGTCCTTTCACACGCTCTTACTCTGACTGTGTTTTTGCTTGCGAAGAGGGAAATCCAATGCCAATGACATTCACTCCCTTACTGACAATTTTCACTAAAACCCATTAATTGCTCGTGACTCGTCAATGGCATTCTCTAGTACTACTACTATACTAATACTATTCCAACATAGAATTTCTGCCAAGGCTAGTTGCACGTTTGCTTTCAATTTTGACACGGCGACAGTACTTACCCAACAAAGTATCCGTCGTTGAACGAATAAGTGATATTTAGTTTAGTGGTGCTAGAATTTTGAATATATTAATTTATTATTATTTTTTAATTTTTATAATATTAATATTAAAAATAAATTAATAAATTAATATTTTATAAAGAAAATGATCTTATTTTGAAAACAAAAAATTACCAAATGTTATTTTATCAAATGGAGATAAAGACAATTTATCCTTATTTTTATTGACCTAGTATCATTCTTAACATGTTTAAACTTATCATCTTTGTTGTGATGCCCATAATAGGTACGACTGTTCATTGAGCTGAGTTAATCTATGAACCCGCTCAATTCAACCCAATCTGCACATATTAAGTTAGCTTGGGTTAGGTTCCTGAGTTGATTTAGGTTTAATTTTTTTCAACTCGTAAAGTGTGGATCGGATTGCGAGCTAGAAATTGTTAACTTGCACCAACATGACCTATGAACTGGAACACTAATATATTTTTTCATATTTTTATTAATATAATGTAATTTTATATAGATTAAGTTAAAATTTTATTTTTGAAATGATATTTTCAATTTAGGCTATTATATTTGTAATATTTTAAAATTTTAATTTAAGATATTTTTTATAATTAATTTTTTTATTGTCAATCTGCAAACCTGACCCAATCCATAAATGTGCGGGTTGAATTGGTTCCCAAGAAATTTTTTCCTAATCCAACCAGACTTGACATGGACTATTATAGTTTGCGGGTTAGGGTAAAAGTCCTCTAGATCAATATGTAAACACTAGTAATAATAAATGTAGCTCTTTATGCCTAATGTCTAGAAAATTATAAGAAAATAAAATTTTACATTTGCTAATAACTCAAATTGTTAGTACTACCATATACGCTTGATCCGTCAAACGTGCATGTGAAATTGTTAGCCTTACTCTACTTTTTACCCCAGGTAGAATAACTTCACTAGCACTAATTATTAACTCTAAGAATGAGAAACGTACTTTATACTAAATCCGAATTCTGAGATCAGTCTCTGCACACGCATACTTCTCCCACAAACGGTGGTTTGGCATTTAGTTTTGCTTCAGTCTTGGAAGACACCAGGTCCAGGATCCTGTGAAAGCAAAATGACTTTTCAGCTAGCTTTCTCTTCTATCTTCTTCTTTCCCCATACTTTGTTTTCTTCTTTATTTTCTTCGCTGGACTAGCTAAGTTATTTTATTACCAAGCATGCAGGTCAATATTTGATTAAGTTATCTACCGCTTGAAATCCTTCTTTATTTTTTTGCTTTCTCTCAATGAAGACAAGATTTTGACTTTGGTTACACACAACTCCAAGCTTTATCATCATTGCTTTCTAATTATCCCATTAAAGTAGGGCCATTTGGGTTTGGATTTTCTGCATCCTTTCAAAGTATATACAAACTACCTTTCTTAATCAGTGCATTATACGGGACTTGAAGCCCATATCTTAAAAGAATATATAAGATCTTGTATATATATATAAGTATAGAATAAGCTTTAAAGGTGGTTGCTCGGGTTACCTTAAAATGGGATCACTATAGGAGTAGGATGAGCTGGTTGATTTGAAAAGAGGGGAAAAGGTTATGAGTAGGGGAGAAGATGGAAGAGCAAAGGGAAAAGAGTAGCACTCAAAAGAGAGGTGGAAACATGTGAGGGCATTAATAGTGGGGTTTTGGTGTCTCTGTTTTGTAGTGCACATGGGAGAGAGTCCGTTCTGTGGGTAGTTGTAAAAAGCAAGAAGCATGTGAGGCCATGTGCTATTCTAAATAGACCCCTCCCAACATTTTGCACTCAAATTCTCGTGCTGGCTCACTGACTCTACAATCAGCAATCTCTCTCACACAGGAGACTCAGTTCTAGCTAGGCCTGTGACCTTCTTTGTGTGCGTGTGCGTGTGCGTGCATGCTTGAGTAAGATCATAATTCAATCTCCTTATCACTCCAATAATTTTGTGGGTTGGCCCCACATGTCAAAGAAAATTTAGGCATGTTTATTTGAACTTATTATGAGAATAAGTTATTTTTTTTCAAAAAATAATGCATTCTGACAAAAGTATACCTGTTTGTTTGGACTTATAGAAAACGGATAAGTTAATGAAAATGGAGAAAACCTCTTATAAGGAGAAGTTAAAAATTGTAACTTCTCCTGATAAGGAGAAAAATAAGAAGAAAGAGAAACTTACATATCTAAAGTTGTTCACCCTACTTCAAAAGTCATTTTTAATTATTGCATCCAAACACAAAATAACTTCTCCTTAAAAAAAAGTCATTCCTCCTGTAAGAAAAGCAAAAATCTCCTTCTCTCATAAGCCTAAACAATGATCTCATTTTAACCTAAAAGTAGGGGATTGAAAGAATGTTTATTATAATCTAACATACTTCTCATGCAAAAGTTATCTTATAAGCTTAAAACGTGAAGAAAATACAAATTCATATATATATAATCTTAATTTAATTTAAAAAATAAGAGAGAAAATGATTGAATTTCTTACCACGATACTTTAATATTATGATATCATAAAGACCATTTCAATCTTAAGTTGTTAAGAAAAATCATAAATAATTTTAGAATAAATTACTTTAATATCTTTAGAAATTTAGTCATATAATATTTAATACATTTTTTTAAAAATGATATTTGGCTCAACGTAGGAATATACTAATTTATCATTATTTATTAATTACATATCATATTAATATTAAAGTTAAATTAGTATTTTTGCATTTTCATAAAAAAATTAAATATTATTTAAAAAATATTGTATCTTATATTACCAAAAGAGTAATTTTTCCATAATTTTATTATAATATTTAAAAGTTTGGTTAACTTTAGTTCCGGCCGCCTATAACTTAAACTGGCCACAACACGCCTATAATATCCTCCATTTCCTTTGTGATTCATTCAATCAGAACTCCCCAAAAGATTACTTTGCCTCCATAGTCCATTCTCCTCTAGTATAGCTTATACAAGAAATCACCAATCCTCTATCTTGCTTCCTTTCACTATTTCCTCTTAATTACTTTGACTTGTCTTAAACCATTTCTCCTACTGCTGCTGCTTCTTCTTCCTCTTGAGCTCTCTTTCACTGCTTAGATTCTTTTTAATCAGAGACCGAAAGGTCTTTCTGTTATCACTATCCCCCACTTTCTTTAAATGGAGGAGGCGCGAACTAAACGCAGACGAGTTTACTCTCTTGAACCGAACAAAATAGTTCAACAAGGTATGTTTACGAGAAAGTACCTGAACTATTTAGTTCCAGCTTTGGTCAAGATCAAGGAGAAGAAGAGTTCTGCAGAAGATAACAACCACTGTGATTTACAGAATGTGTTAAAGTATGAAGTGGATATGGCATTGGTCTTCTCAGCCCAAGGTTTTGCATGGAGTAATGCCTTAAAAGTAAACCTTCAAAAAGATGTCAATGTAGGTAGAAGCACAAGCACTGTTGAAAATGGAATGGTCTCACTGACTTTGTCTTCAAATCCTAGTTCAAAGCCAGAAACTGAGACTAAGAAAGTGATGAGGAAGTCGAAGGAATTAACAGAAGAAATGGAGGATATAGGAACAGAGGAAAACGAAGATGAGAAGGTCCGCAGACAGTTGAGGAGCCTAAGAAGGTTGATACCTGGTGGAGAAGAGATATTTGAAGAACAAATGCCTGAAGAATTGAAGAGTTATATTAGTTGTTTGCAAATGCAGGTGAACATTCTCCAATGCCTGGCAGAGACACCTTGATTTATTCATGATTCGCTATTCCACAAAGCCATATTATATCTGAAATTCAAGAAATGTTGTCACAACAGCAATAACGTTATGTTTATTTTATTGTTTTGTACTTTTTTTAAAAATCTGTTTGAGGGGAAAGCCAAAGGGATATAGAAAAGGAAGAAAGTAAGCAAGGTTCTTTCTTTGAAAATTTAGTACCTCCAATGCTATGAAATGAAGAGATTTTTTGTTTGTTTTCGTTTTAATTAATGAGCTCCTATATATATGCATTATATATATATATATATATATATAATGCCATAGGATGGAGAGGATAATCCAGTTTGATTTCATTGTTTCTTATTTAACCCTCTATCACTATACTAGATATTAATAAAATCATTTTTAAACATTCTTTTAGTATATAATTTAAACTTCTGGAATGAATCTTAAGATTCTACGTGGCATAGTATTAAAACTTATTAATTTTAGTGTTAAAGAGCTAAGTTCTTAATCTTACGGGTCATCTAATAACTTGTCATGATTTAACTAGCCAGTAAAATTCAGAAACTAGTTTTGACCTGCAAAGATTTATAGGTAGAACTAACTGGCGGGTGCTGGCACATTTGGGTGACTTCACAGTTCACAGTTAACACAAAATAGTATTGCATTATGGCCTTGGTTGCTTCCTTTATCTAATACTTAGTGTTATGAAAGATGTCCTTTAGACTGTGTTTCATCTATCTAAGAGTTGCTTTTGGCCTTCTGTACGCATTATACAAGCTGTCCTTTTGGGACCAGTAAAAGATGAGAAAGTCATGCATCATTATGTCCTCTGCGCGATCAGGTAAAATAATGATAGCTCTTTGTGTGTTGCTAAAATTACCTTTCAAAGGCCTTTTATAAGGAAACAAATATCAGTAATTGCGAAACTCAAGTGTTATTACATGATGATGATGATGATGCTAATTAATCACAAACCTTTTGAATTTAAAACTAATTAAATAGAAGCAATCTTCAAACCGAAAAAGTATAATTTATATGACAAGGAGTTTCAATTTGGCATGTAATACGTAATGGCAGATCCAACTTTGATATAACAAGGTTTAGCTTATTGAATAATGCAATCTTAAATAAAGGATGGTAATTGTTCCGGGGAACAGGGTGAGATTGTGAGTAGTGTTGTGTCTTAAGAGTGGAAGGAGAGGTAGTCTAATGGGAGGACGTAAAGTAAGAAAGAGAGCTTTTAAAATGATATATAAACATAAAAAATGCCATGAATATGTGAAAGAAGAGGAATGGAGAGGAATGAAATCAGTGGGGAGCTTCCTTGGTGGATAGGGGGGTGACAGTCCCCCTAAAAAAATAATTTTTATGTAAATTTGTTTTTTTTTTATTTTTTTTTGTCTTGTCCCTTTAAAAATAAAACTTTTTATGTAAATAATAATTTAAAAAAATTTTGCCCTCCCAAATATTGTGTTCAAAATTCACCACTGAGTAAAATGCTGAAGGGGGGAGTTCCTTTCAGCAAGCTAGAGTTCCTTTCAGCAAGCTAGAGTTCCTTTTCTCGTGTGTGGGTCGCTTCCTTAAGAAGCCTCTGATCAGCCATTTTTGGGAGGGTAAAAGGAGGATTTGTCTTAAGATAGTGGCAATGAAAAGTTGCTCAAATTAGAGTCACGTGCACACTTTAGAAGAGGCTTACATGCAAAATATCATTTTTTATGTGCTCTATGCAGTAAAGGTGTGTTTGGTACATGGATTCTTCCAAGTTTTATGAGAATCACAATTTAGAAATTTTAGTTTTTCATGTTTGATATAAGATTTGAAAAAAAAAAAATTCATAAGAAACTAAGATTCCTGAAAACACTTTTCAGCCAACTTTCCCTTAAAAATTTTTCTATGTGGGGGGTAGTATTCTTATATTCCCAACCCATGGTAAAATTTGTGTAGCATAAAATGACCATTTTACCCCCTCCCAATAACCTCACATATTTTCCCCATTTTTGACCACCATCATCCACGCCACTACAACTCCGGTGTTGGACAAACGCCGTCCTCAATGTCATTGCCTCCTCTGACAGGTGTTGTCATTGAAATCCACCGTTGTCTAGTCTCCCTCTTCTCTCATGCGTTATGCTCACCTCTTTCCCCCTATTTCACGTTGCTGTGTGCTCATGCCACTATTGCCTTTTTTTTGCCAATTGTTTTCACGCTACATCCCTTCTCTCGCACGCCCTCTCTTCGTTTTTTTAATTCCTTCATATGTTTTTTTTCCTTTCACATCCGTATCTCTTGATTCCCCTACAATTTATTCTTTTTTTAACAAAATCTATATAGGGGTATTTTTGTAAAAATTACTTAGATTCTCAAGAAAATAGTTTCTAAACCAAACTTGGAAATATTCAACATTCTCAGGAATCTTTAAGACCAACCAAATACAAAGCATATTATTCATGAAAACAAGAATCCCAAAAATCATGTTTTTGGGAGCAAAAAACTTTCTGTTGTACCAAAGGCCCCCCTAAGTGCAAAAATAATGTATGCCTTAGATAATGTTCTCTTTTTCAAGGGTTTATAACACACTAACTTAGAGTATAAGAGTGAGATACTTGTCTATAATAACTATGTGTTACCATTATAGGCATAATACCAATTGATACCTTAAGTTAGTTTTCCTCATGGCCCACTAAACCATTACCCTCTATGGCCACCCCAAGCAAAATTAATTAAAATTAAATTAAATAAACGTGATGCACATGTTGATGTGGCACTTAAAAATTTAGTGTAGGAACATATATAGGCTATTGAGGACTTGATTTGTGTGCGTGCATAAAAGATAGGGGAAGGGTAAAGTGTGTGCACGTGTTGAATGTTAATGATATAAGTGAAATGATAAGAATTTAATTAAATGAATGAGTATACCTTATCAGGCAATATCAAGGTGTCTTGGCTTCAGGGAACCTTGGCTGTGGGGCACCTTGGTTAGAAGGCATCCTTGTTGTGGGGAGGTCTAGTTGCAGGGCATCTTAGCCTTTAGTTGCCTTAGACATAGTTCTGCTCAAGGGGATACACCATATAAGCTATATGTGAGAAAATAAAAGTAGATAAGCACGTAAATCTTAGTGTGATATATCTAAGACAATTAAGATATGTTTTGAATGAATTAAGAGAGTGAATGAATAAATGAAACTTGTAGTGCATAAATCCATGTTATTTTTGCATAATTTTGAATGCTAGATTTTTCTTTGTTCGCCACTTGAAGCTTATATATGATATGGGCGAGCTATTGCCTAAGCAGGAGAATATGATGCGACTTTTATTTCAATGAGGTACTATTGGCGTAATCAAACTCTAGCACTTGAAATTCAAATTAAATGCTATTACTGTGCAAGTTGTTATTAAGTTGTTACTAATAGGTTTAGCAAGATAGTTATCTACTCAAATGTAACTCTACCTTAACCTCCTGATCTCTTTGTATATCCTAACAACCTTGTGTATATATGTTACCAACAGATCAATGAGAAAAATAATGATTTTCCTCTTCACTTTATACGTTTATATGGTATCAGAGCCTTCTTAGCCTAACAGCCCTCCATTGATCCACAACAATGGCTTCAAACAGCTCCACCAACACCATGAATGCTACAAACACTGCTTCCACACCTTATCACCCAAAGAATCTCGTCCAAATTAATACCATTACTCAGCTACCTATTAAGCTGAATAGTACCAATTATCCTGCTTGGCACAAGCAATTTCGGTCTCTTTTCATTGGACACGATCTAGTGGGCTATGTCACAGGTGCCAAGCCCTGTCCCTCACCTCTTCTTGAAGGTGATGATGCTGAAGAAAAAGATGGCAGCAACCCAGCATACCACTACTGGGTTCGATAAGACTAATTGCTCTACCTTGCCATTTTAAGTTCTTGTGAAGCTGATGCACGTAGCATCATGTCTTTCGCAGAAACCTCAGCTGAAGCATGGGCTAAGCTTCAGAAAGCTTATGCTAATCATTCTTGCTCTCGGGTTGTTTCTCTCAAAGAACGTCTAGCCTCTATCACCAAAGGCACGTCCTCTGTCTCTAATTATCTGAACACCATCAAAGGTATTGCCAATGAACTCTCTTTAATTGGATATCCACTTGATGACATTGATCTTATTATATATGCTCTAAGTGGTCTCGGACCCTTCTTCCGAGAGATTGCTACTTCTCTTCGCACTCGTGAGACTCCAATCACCTTTGATGATCTCTTTGACAAGCTAGTTGATCATAAGTTCTCCCTTCAAAAAGATGAACGTCTTCATGGTACTGGCCCTGTCACTGTCAACTATGTCAAATGAAACCAAGCTTCCTCTCACCCCCGACATCGCTCACAGAATTCCAACAACTCCAATCCTAATACTAGTCGCCCATCACATTCTCCTATCACCACTCTTGTTTGTCAATATTGTGACAAACGTGGTCATAGTGCCAAGGAATGCTACAAGCTTCATGGATATCCTCTCAAAATAGTTGCACCGGTTGCTCACATGTCTCACACTGCCTCATCTCCTTCCAACACACATTGGTTGATGGATTCGGGTGCCTCTCATCATGTGACTAATGACTTTGCCAACCTCACTCTCAAAATCGACTATGAAGGCTCGGATAAGCTCACTGTTGCTGATGGCTCAGGTTTGCCAATTTCCCATACAGGTTCTGCCACTTTACAAACCTCCACTCTACCCTTACATCTCTTTAATATTTTATATGTTCCCTCAGTTGATCAAAATCTGCTTTCTGTTTCACAATTATGCAAGCACAACCAAGTCTCAGTTGAATTTTTTCCTTGTTATTTTGAGGTCAAGGCATTGGGCACGGGGTTGACTCTTCTGTGCAGCCTGAATTAAGGCAATATCTACAAGCTTCCATCCATTCCTTCATCATCTCCACGTGTCTCTCATGTCGAAGTCAAACCGACCATGGATCTATGACACTCACGGCTTGGCCATCCCTCTTCTAGGATTTTATCTCATGTTGTTTCTTCTAGTAATTTATTTGTTTCCACTTTAAAGCAAGCTCCTTGTATTTCTTGTCTTTGCAATAAAAGCTACAAGTTACCATTTTCTACGTCTACTGTTACTAGCACTCAAACTCTTGATGTTGTGTATGCTGGCATCTGAGGTCCAACACATTTTCCCTCCATTAATAAATTTCGTTTTTACATCATTTTAGTTGATCACTACTCTAAATACATTTGGCTATATCCATTAAAACACAAATCCGATGTGGCTGTCATTTTTCCAACCTTTAAGAACTTTGTAGAAAATAAATTCAACACCAGAATTAAAACCTTTTATACTAACAATGGTGGTGAATTTATTGCTCTTCGTTCTTACTTTGCTACTAATGGGATCTCTCACTACACCACTCCACCGAATACACGTGAGCATAATGGTGTCTCTGAACATCGTCATCGCCATCTAGTTGAAACTGCTAGGTGCTTGCTTCATCAAGCTTCCCTACCTTCTCAATTTTGGTCTTATGCCTTTCAAACCGCCACTTACCTAATTAATAGGCTGCCAACCCCTCTTCTTAATATGTCCACACCTCACACTACTCTTTTTGGTTCATCTCCTAATTATTCAAAACTCCGCAAGTTTGGTTGTCTATGTTTCCCTTGGCTTAAGCCTTACTCCAAATCCAAACTAGATCCACGTTCTTCCCCTTGCATTTTTCTTGGCTATTCTACCTCTCCAAGTGCCTATCTATGCTTCAATCCTATCACTAACTGAATCTATCCTAATAGGCATGTTGAGTTTGTTGAAAATGTGTTTCCTTATCCACAGTTTAACTCTTACTCAAACACTATCTCTACTAAGTTAGCAGCTTCCCTTTCTTCTCATGAGTCTTCTCTCATCACTAGTATCCCATCTCACTTCAACTCATCTCTCACTTCCCTACCAACAACCACTACCCCTCCTATCCCTACCTCTGCCCATATATCCGACCTACCCTCTATGTCTCTGCTTGCCTCACCTATACACTCTTCTCAGTCTGCCACTCTGCCAGATGCTGCCCTCACTTTTGCTCCAGAACCGCCGCCCCCTACCACCCATGGTGCTCCCTCAGGTAATATCTCTTCCACTACTTCTACCCATTCTATGGTTACTCGGTCCAAAAATGACATTTTTAAACCTAAACAGACCCTCACTGTCACCAAGTACCCATTGCCTTGTTTAGTTGAACTGACATGTTTTACTCAGGCTATCAAATCTCCCGAATGGAAGTAAGCCATGTTCGATGAATTTAATGCTCTCTTTATAAATGGCACCTGGGATCTTGTCCCTTCTCATTCATCTTACAACATTGTTGGCAACAAATGGGTTTTTGGCCTCGAGACATTCGGATGGCACCATAGCTCGGTATAAGGCTCGTCTTGTTGCTAAAGGCTTTCACCAACGCCCTGGCATTGATTTTCATGATACTTTTAGTCATGTAGTTTGGCTTCAAACTATTAAAATTGTGCTATGTCTTGCCATCTCTCATGGTTGGCACATGTCTCAAATGGATGTCAACAATGCTTTTCTACATGGTACTTTTACTGAAGATGTTTACATGGCTCAACCACCAGGCTTCAAGCATCCAAATTACGTAAGGCACTTTATGGTCTCAAACAAGCACCTCGGGCCTAGTATGATACTCTCAAATCCTTTCTCTTGGGTTTCAGTTTCACATATATTAAGTGTGACACTTCCCCCTTTGTCTACAAGAAGGGCACTACCATAGCATACTTTCTTGTTTATGTTGATGACTTACTGTTGACAGGCAATAATCACCATTTTATTAAGACATTCCAACAAGCACTCTCACACAAGTTCTCTCTCAAGGGTCTTGGCTCTCTAAATTATTTCCTTGGTGTTGAAATTATCCCTACTGCTGCTGGCCTCTTTCTTAGGTAGCACAAATATGTGCATGATCTCTTGGACAAAGCCTCCATGAAAGGTACTCATCCAGTCCACACTCCAATGGCGACCAATTGCTTTCTCACCCCACTAACTGATGGCTCCACTTGTGACACTTGACTGTATCGGTGTCTTGTTGGCTCACTTCAGTATCTCTCTCTCACTCTCTTTGACATAGGCTTCTCTGTCAACAAACTTGCTCAACACATGCAAGTTCCTCAAGCACACCACTTTCAAGCTCTAAAACGTGTTCTCAGGTATTTAAAGTCAACAATTGATCATGGTCTTCATCTTAAGAAGGACACGTCTTTCCCTCTCATTGCTTACTATGATGTTGATTGGGCCGGTGACCATGTTGATTGCAAATCCACTGGAGCTTATATTGCCTATCTCGGCTCCAACCCTGTGTCATGGGCTTCCCGCAAACAATCCACTGTTGCTCGCTCTTCCACAGAGGTTGAATATCGCACCATGTTTCTACTTCCGCTAAACTACTCTAGCTCACACATCTTCTCAAGGAAATGGGTTTCGCATTGCCACAATCTCCACACATTTTTTCAGACAACATTAGAGCCACTTACCTCTATGTTAATCCGGTTTTCCACTCTCGAATGAAACATGTTGCCATTGACTATCATTTTATCTGTGACTTAGTGGCTAATGGTTCCTTACGGGTCTCTCATGTTCCTTCCAATCATCAACTTGCTGATTTACTCACTAAACCTCTTTTTGGGCCACGTCATGATTTTCTCAAAGCCAAGATTAGTGTTGTTCAATCCTCCACCATCTTGTGGGGGCGTATTGGCCTAATCAAACCCTAGCACTTGAAATTCAAATTAAATGCTATTACTGTGTAAGTTGTTATTAAGTTGTTACTAATAGGTTTAACAAGATAGTTACCTACTCCAAAGTAACTTTACCTTGACCTCCTGATCTCTTTGTATATCCTAACAACCTTGTGTGTATATGTTACCAACAGATCAATGAGAAAAATAATTATTTTCCTCTTCACTTTATACGTTTATAGGTACTACTTGAGGCATATATATGATATGAACGAACTAACACTTAAGTAGGAAGGTGAGACACCTGGGGTCATACCCCTTTTTTTAAATATGTGGGTCAGGGACCCTCGATTCGGATGATACCCTTAGGGAATGTTAACTCTCCCTAAGGGAGTACAAAGGCAAGGGAGATTAAATTTTGATCCCAATGGTCCGTTCACAGTCTCATTGAGGGTCTATGGCTTCTCTTCAAGCAACACGAGCCAAGCCTAGTCATATGTAGTAGTTGTTGCCTCATCAGTGTGGTGTAGGATAATGCCTTTTTCTTTGGAGGTTACTTGCCAAGTCTGATGCTTGAGGATGGCTCGAGGAGGCTTAAAGTAGTTGTAGGCCTAGCCCCCAAGTAGACGCTTGAGGTTGAAAGGTTTATTCTTGGGTTCAGTGATGGATCTTGGGGGCAGGCGAGGGCCTTGGTCCCCATCCTCCAATATATTAATTGTCTGTAGGTTAAGTAGGGATAAAAAAGAGAGAAAGGGATATCCTTAAGCATTAAGCGTAATTAGTCAACAAATCTGTATTTAGTTAGGTAAAGAAATGGCCTTCTTATTTGTGTCATGTGCTGGACTGATTTGGAATATAAATAGGAAATTTGGAATATTTTTTTAAATTGTGACATATAATTTACTTTGTTGGCCTTGTGTCTCTTGCTTTTAACCTTCTTTAGGTCATTTTTGGATTCGTCCTTGCTTGGGTGGCTGCAATCCAAGTTTTATATTCGAGGGTTGTTTAGGGCGTTTCAAATGAACTAAAAGGCACTCAAGCTTGGGTTTTTGAGGTTGAAACATTTTTTATAGAATTGTTTAAACATATTTCAAGCCTGGAATCACCCAACAAGGGTGCCTTCCAATGAATAATAACATGCCAATTTCATGAGCAAGTCGAGATGTATTTCTTTATTGAAAAGCCAAAATTAGAAAAATTTATTCATATTTGTTTTCATGGCATGGGATGTCAACTCTCTTCATTGAAAGAGCTACCATGAAGCAACCAAGGTTTTATTTTTTGAAACAAAATGTGCCTAAATATAGATAGACTAGTGACAGGGCAACAAGGTGCTAGTCAACGAGGATGCTTAATAAACAAAGGAGTGTTTAAAAAAAATATAACTACGCAAAATGCAAGTTTGTGTTTAAGAAAAATATAACTAAGCAAAATGCAAGTTTATGTTATCGTGACAAGTAATATAGAGTGAGTGAGTTATCATTTCCACAAGGAACTGTACTAATTTTTAATTATTAAAACCATTTAACCTAAATTTAATCAAATCAATAATCAAAGAGATTAAACTAATTAAACTAGTTAAAGTAAACTTAATTATAAATGCCAAATGTCTTGAGATGAAAAGTTCTAATTCGAAAAAACCTAAGACTATAATTTTCCCCCACACTTCATCGATCTTAATTCTCTCCCTAATAAAGCCAATTAATTTATCTCAATTACCAGTCAGGGTTCTCAATTTTCCACTTATTTCTCCCAAGATTAAGTGGAAATGACCAAAACTAGAATTACCCTATATTCATATGAGCAATCTCTGATATAGGGATTCATTGAGTTCAATTCCCTAATTAATGACTACATATGTTGCTGTTCTTATCCTATACAAGCTCACCGCTTCTACTAAATGATCACACATCCCTCAATTTATGGCAAAACACCAAATCCCTTTTCCAAAGAACCTTCAATCTAATTTATGGATAGCAAATTGATGCAATAAACATATAAGAGAGGAAGTAATTGAAGATAAAAAACAAACTTTATTGAGAATTAAATCAAGAAGGATTACATGTGGGTTCAAATTGCAATTCTAGTAAAAAGGTTTACTCCATTACTGGAGTTGTAAGCCTCATGTTCAAAAGGAAAGATAACATCAGAACAAGAAGAAAAAAGAGAAAGAATTTAAAATATGTAGTTTGTCGTTTCTTTCTCTTCATTTATCCTTCTCCAAAACTTATTCTCAAGATTCTTCAAGTGCATTTTAGACTTAGGCTATAATCTTTTAAGGTCAAAAGGTTCATTTCTGATCAATTTTTAGGCCTTTAAAGTGAGTTTGCTATGTGGGAGCCGTGGCTCTAGGCGATGGGCGCTATAGCTTGAGGCCCTGAATAAATCTCCTAAAAATTAGCTGCAGTGTCACGACTCTAGTGTGTAGGTGCCATGGCGCATATGCTTCTGGACACATGGGCGCTGCAACGTTGTGTGTGGGCGCTGCGGCTCCTTACTCTTGGGTGGCTCTTAAATTGGACTTCTGGGCTTTGCAATGCTGAGTTGTGGGTGCCTTAGCTCTAGCTTTTCTGACTTGGCTTTGGATTTCTTCTGGCTTCTCTTTTGGTGTGATACTCTCTTTTCTCTGACTTTTGGTCCAGAATTGCTCCCTTTATCTCATCTTGTTGCCACTTATCCTACATGAAAAACAATGATAAAACCCAATTAACTGCTCCTAATGTGATAGAAACAAAGTTGAAATATATTCTAGGAGACCCAAGTATATCTCGAGCAAAACAAGAAAAAAATTCCCAGAGTAGTTATTTTTAAATCAAGACAAGTTAGTTCTATGAGAAATTCATCATCCTCACAATTTCAGCAATCTCATATGTTTCCTAGTTCAAGGAAAAATTGGACTGCCATATGACCACAACATGTTGACCCCTATGCTAATTTTTTACCTACTTGAACCACTTAAGGGTGTGTGTGCTGTCATTATCACTTAGTTACCTACTGTCTGGACCAATTTATGTTAGCTAGACTAAATTGTGGTTGATCTCAATGAGAAAATACTTCTCAAACTTCATATGCCTATTCTCAAATAAACTCTCCACTAATGTAGGATAGACACACAATCAAAGATCAAAAGGACTTTATATAACTTGTAATGTTAGGCCAAGGGTGATGGGGTATTGAAGGATAGATAGGGAATTCAAAACAAGAGAACTTCACAAACATCACCATTGAAGAGAGCAAATAAAAATAGAGCTTCTATTCTTTGTTTTCTTGAGCACTCAAAAGTAACTTATTTTTATTTTATCTAAATTTTATGCTCATATTTTTCTTTCTTTCTCATGTTCACAACCCCTAAACTTGTTCTTTTTATTCTTAGGGTTGGTATTTATTACATTTGTTTGGATTTTTCAAAAAACAAATTTCTATAATACTGGCTCCAAAGTACCGAACACTATTTTTTCTCTTAACCTTTTTCACATTCTGATTGTCCATTTTAACGGCTACTTTAGTTAGTGAATTTTCTTGATAAGTGTAGGTAAGTGTATGTGGGCTAAGGGTGGTTGATGTGACTCAATGAAGGAAAGGTTACTATTAAGGTTCAAGGGGGTGATTAAAGATGGAATGATTAAGGTAGGCTAAAAAGGCTCAAACTTCCAAAGATGGCCTAAATCATTTATCTAATGATGTGTTTGCCTAGGATTTTGCCTCAAGAGATTTTTTTAATAAGTTTTAGAGTTTTGGTGAGATCTAAAATGGTGTATGTCTAAATCAG
>JASKGM010096583.1:17479-33790 GCA_034509205.1 Ceratonia siliqua
AGGATTTTGCCTCAAGAGATTTTTTTAATAAGTTTTAGAGTTTTGGTGAGATCTAAAATGGTGTATGTCTAAATCAGCATAAACCTATTCTAAACTTGTGGTTAGCTAAGTGATTTTGACTAAGTGCTTTAATTTGTTTTCAATAAATTCAAGCAAATGTATATTGACATAGAAATTAACATACTCAACACTATGATATATCTCATTTTCCTTGAGTTCAGAATAGGACGATTATTTTCTATCACAGACACATAATATAATTTTTCATAGAGATCCATAACAGTAAATATTTTTGAATGTAGTACATTGCATTAAAGAAAATAGCAAAATGCCAAAGCACAACCCTATACTACTGAGTTTAAGCACCTCCAAACTTAAAGTTTACATTTCCCTCAATGTAAAACAAAAATTTGATAAAATCAAAAAGCAAAAGAAGGCAAACAAAATGGAAGAAATGAAAGGTACTGCCTTGATAACTCAAAAGTTTATGTGATACAGCACTGCTTCAAAATTTTTTTGCATGTACTCTATAGACCTCAATTGACCCTCTCCATGTAAATAAACACCATAAAGAATAAGATTAAGACTCAAAATATATCAAAAATAGAGAACCCAAACAAAGGTAAAAAAAAAAACTAGTAAAAAATGAAAGAAAAACATCAAAAGGCATGAGTTGCCTCCCAAGTAGCTTTTGGTTTATAGTCATCATCCCAACTTTCTCATATATTAGCCTAGTTCAGCTAAGGTGTTGGAGGATCTTGCATTCGCGATGAATGGGTTAGCTTGATAGTCTTCATTTGTAATGGTTTCTAGTGTCTTACAATGAGTGTTTGCTTTAGAATCTGACTTATTTACCCAAAATGAGTAATGAACTTCACTAGGATAAACATCCAAATCCACAATATCAGCATCAGTCTCTACTGCCTGCACCTTGAAGCATGTCTTATGTTTCCTAGGGAGTCCCATAGCCTTAAAAACTTTGAAAGTTACCTCCTGGTTTTGAACTCTCATAGTGAGTTCTCCTTTTTCTACATCAATCGAAGTTTTTCCTGTGACTAGGAATGGTCTTCCTGAGATGATAAGGACTAACTGATCTTCCTACATATCTAAAACTAGAAAGTCCACAGGGAATATGAACTTATCTACTTTTACCAAAATATTTTCCACAATTCCCTAGGGATAAGTAAGTGATCTATCCGCTAGTTACAAAGTTACATTCGTAGGCTTTGTTTTGGTCAACCACAATTTTTGGTAAACTGGTAACGACATTAGGTTGATGCTAGTTCCTAAGTCACACATTGCTTTACCAAAGAATTGGTTTCCTATTGTGCATGGAATTTTGAAACTTCCAAGGTCCTTGAGTTTAGGAGGTAGTTTCTTTTAGAGGATGGCACTACATTCCTCAGGGAATTACTATCTCATGGTCCTCTAATTTTTGCTTCCTAAACAATATTTCCTCCGTGAACTTAACATAGCTAGGTATCTATTCCAAAACATCTGTGAATGGGATATTGATATGAAGCAATTTATATACCTCCCAAAATTTAGTAAACTACGCATCAAATTTCTTTTTCTGAACTCTTTAAGGGAATGGTGGTGAGGGAGTAGTGATCGTGTCTTATCTTCAAGTTTACCTTCGGACTCAATGTCAAGCTTCTGTTTGCCTCTCACTTCCAATTTAGTTTCTTTCCTTCTAAATTCTTAAAATGAAGATGATTTCCTCCCTACCTCAGGTAAAACTACACTACTCCTTAATGTTACTGCCTTGTAATGCTCAATTGACTTTGTCCTAGGATTGGTTTATGTGTTACTAGGCAAGGTGGATCCTTATGTGCCAAAATTGGTTGTCCCAGCTAAATTTCCAAATTTCTTATAGATGCATCCTGACTCTATAATTGTGTTCTGGTTTCTTAGAGGTGATTTCTTGTTTCATTCATAAATTGGCTAGTGTTGTTAGCCAATTTCATAATTCTTACTCCAGTGTAAAGATCTTTTCCTGAGTAGGGGCATGTGGTGTCACTTGAGGCTGAAAACTTGGTGGCTGGCTTATTCAAATACATGGATACCCTAATACATCGTATAAACAATGAAGGGACTCTGCCCTGTTTGAACCCCTAAGCTGTCTATTTTCTTGGTCAAAGATGCTACCTGAGCTACCAAGGATGTCATTATGTTAACCTCATGAATTCTAACTATATTCCCAGGCATTGATCTCTTAGTAGGTAACTGGTAGTAGTTGGCAACTATCCCTTCAAATAGGACATATATCTCTTTAGTTAACTTAGCCTAAAGTGCACCACTTGCTGTGGCATCTATATTGGACCTCAAGAAACCATTCAACCTATTGTTGAATGTTTCTATTAGTAGCCACTTCTGTAATCCATGATGTGGGAATTTCCTTAATGGACCTTTAAATCTATCTCATGCCTCATATAGTGACTCCTGGTCCATTTGCTGAAAGGAGATTATGTCATTCCTCAATTTGGCTATCCTAACCAATGGAAAATGTTAAGCCAAAAATTTCTAAGCCAACATATATGGATCCTTATGTGCCAAATCCTTAAACTATAGTGATGTCTGAAGCATTTGGATGATTGATAGATTAATCTCAAAGTTATTTACTTGAATGGTTAACCAGATAATGCTAGAATGAGTCTCATCTACTTAAGGAGTGGAATAATACCGAATTGCTCAAGTCCGTTCTTCATTTGGTACCACGTCCATTGTACACTACTAATTCATTATTTGATATCTCTCTTTTCTATTCCTTCTACAAGTTTTTTCGATTTCTGGATCAACGAAAAGAGAGTCTTTGGTTGTAGCACTACACATGCAACAACTTTGAGTACCTATAAAAAAAAAATACAAGTTTAAGTTAGAATTGGAAAATTAATCTTAATATTAACAAAAAAGTAAAACAGTTCCCCAGCAATAGCACCAAAAATTTGTTCGTGAAAATATAACTATGCAAAATGCAAGTGTACGCTATCATGACAAGTAATACAGAGTGAGTAAGTTATTGTTCCTACAAGGAATTGTACTAATTCGTTAAGTACCAAAATCGTTTTCCCTAAATTTAATTAAACGAATAATCAAAGAGATTAAACTAATTAAACTAGTTAAAGCAATCTTAATTATAAATGTCAAATGACTTGAGATGAAAAGTATTAATTCAGAAAAGCCTAAAACTGCAGTTTACCCTACGCTTCATCAATCTTAGCTCTCTCGCCAATAAAGCCAGTTAATTTATCTCAATTACTAGTTAGGGTTCTCAATTGTCCACTTATCTTTCCTATGAGAAATCTCTAATATAGGGATTCATTAAGTTCAATTCCCTAATTAATGATTGTATGTGTTGCAGAGGTATATTCTTGTCCTATACAATCTTACTGCTTCTGCTAAATGATCACATATTTCATGGTAAAACCCCAAATACTTTTCTAAAGCACCTAGGGTTCCCTAATTCAATATAATCTATGGCCAACAATTTAGGTGCAATAAACATATAAGAGAGGAAGTAATTGAAGATAAAAACCAAACTTTATTGAGAATTGAATCAAGAAGGATTATATGTGGGTTCAAATTGCAATCCTAATAAAAATGGTTTACTCTATTACTGGAGTTGTAAGCATTATGTTCAAAAGGAAAGATAACATTAGAACAAGAAGAAAAGAGATGAAAAGAGCGAAGGAATTCAAACTATGTAGTCCATTGTTCTTTTCTCTTCACTTCTCCTCCTCCAAGACTTTTCCATAGGCTTCTTCTAGTACATTCCAGACTTAGGCTTTAATCTCTCAAGGTAAAAAAGTAAATTTCTAATAAGGTTTTGGGCATTTAAAGTGAGTCTGCTACATGGATGTTGCTATTCTAGGTGATGGGTATTGCGGCTTAGGGCCTTAAATAAATATCCTAAAAATTAGCTGTAGTGCCATGGCTCTGGTGTATAGGTAATGTGGCGCCAATACTTCTGGACACTTGGGTGATGAAGTGCAGAGTGGTGGGTTTTGCGGCGCCTTGCTCTCGAGTTTGGCTCTTAAAACTGGACTTCTGGGTGCTGCGAGACTTAGTGGTAGGTGCCACAACTCTAGCCTCTTTGACTTAGCTTTAGAATTCTTTTGGCTTCTCTTCTGGCATTGTAGCTCTCATCCTTAAGTGCTGCAGCTTTCTTCTCTTTGACTTTTGGTTAAGAATTATTCCTTTTTTCTCTTAACTTACTACCACTTGTCCAGCATGAAAAACAACGATAAAACCCAATTAACTGCTTTCAATGTAATAAAAACAAAGCTCACATACATGCCTAGAAACCCATGTTTATTAACAAAATCTGTAGTTATCAAGGATCTATCTAATCCTGATATGCTTGGAAAGAGTTACTTTAAAACAATATTTTTATTTTTATTTTGTTTGTTTTTCATCAATGAGGCCTTTTATGTTCAAGGTATTTAGACTTATAAATCTGTCATTCCATTGATACTTACGTAAATAACATTGCTTGGAAGTGAATCTTTAGTCATGGCTATGACATTTTTGTCAAAGGTTGTGCTTTCCATGGTGTAATACATTTGTTCTCGACCTCAAAGGTGGGCTACGATGAAGCAATGAGTTTCACCATTAGTGGTTAGCTAGTACAAGGCACAACCTCTTGTGAGTGGGCTCAAAGTAGATTCTTTCAAAATGAGGTCGTTAATGAAGGCGAGTTGAATTTAGGGGCAGTTTGGATGGGCTTGTGCTTTTGAGCAGATATTTTAAATATAAGTGATTTTTAAAAAAAAGCAGGTATTTGGTGTTTGGATGTAGTTACGCAGAAGTGATTTTATTGCAAAAAGTAGATGTTTTGTGTTTGGATGAAAAAATATAAAAGTGCTTTTTAGCATGTAAAATTACTAAGCAACATTTTCTTGCTTCAAAAATAAGCAGCATTTATGCTTATTTTAAAATAATCACTTCTGAAAATAATCCCAAACAAACTGCCAAAATCAGAAAAAGCACTTATATTTTTTTTAAAAAAAGCAACTTTAGGAACTCAAAAAGCATTCCCAAATGGCCCATTAGGCTACTACTCATTACAGCAACTTGAGCTTATAATGGTGAGCGATTATTTGTTTGGAATATGCCTTAAATGCTGTAGATAAGAAATTGAAGTGGTGTTGAACAAACTACAAGTGTCAAGCTAGTTTAAATTTATTTGAATAAGTCAAGGGTTGTTACAGGTATCAAGGTTTAACTACTGAAGAATCACTCTGCAACTTATCACTTATGTTTTAGGAAGTATAGCAATATGTTGCTATATTAGTTGTTATATTTTTCTTTTGAATGCTTGTTAGAAATTTTCAATTTCATGATCCACATTCTCAGGATCTTTAGTTAGTTTTTTCATGTATTTAAGTTCAATTTTATTAATAAAAAGAATGTGAATTTTTTGTACCAATCTACATATAGTATCAGAGTATAATTCTTGAAAGACCTATGTTAATTGAGTGAGTGCAATGTGAGAGTGAGTTAAGTGTGAGTGTTTCAAATTAAACACGTATTCTTTCTAACTCATAATGCTTATGCGAAACCAAATGGTCTCTAAGAATTTCACACTAGTTCCACCTCCAGTTTTCAATGGTGAAAATTACCAGTCATAGGTTGCGAAGATGACTGCTTATCTGCAGGCCTAGTATCTTTGGAATGTAGTGTTAGAGGACCTAGTGGTTCAACCATTACTAAATAATCCTATGATGCAGTAGATCAAGTATCATAAGGATTAAACGAAAAAAAATTTAAAGCCAAATCTTGTTTATTCTCAGCCTTTTATGAAAATTTGTTTATCAGAATCATGAACCTAAAGACTGCTTTTCAAATTTGGGAGTATCTCAAAGCTGAATTTCAAGGCAATGCAAGAACAAGAAATTTGCGTGTCTTGAATCTTAAAAGGGAGTTTGAGTTAAGGAGAATGAAAGACTTAGAGACTGTTAAGGAATATGTAGATAAGTTGCTGAAGGTTGTCAACAAGCTCAGGCTTCTTGGTGAAGATATGTTTGACAGTAGAGTAGTTGAAAAGCTTCTATTGACCCTACCAAAAGGTTAGAGGTTGGAGGAAATTAAAGAGCTTACAGAGGCAGAACTTCTCAATGCCTTGGAAGCTCATGAGTAAAGAAGGCAGATTAGAGAAGAAGTCATCTTAGAAGGAGCCATGTAAGCCAAGCTAGAAATTCATGATTCTGACAAAGGTAAAAAGAAAAACTAGAAGAAAAATAAGGATAACTCTAGGGTTGATAACAATAAAACTATAGGAGCAAGCAGTAATGATGTGGGCAGAAATGTAGTAAATAATGACAAAAGAGCCAATTATCATCCCTGTCAATATTGTGGTAAGACCAATCATTCCCATTTCAAATGTTATAATAAACCAAATGTGCCTTATCAGTATTATGGCAAAACCAATCATCCTTGTTTCAAGTGGTGGAGCAGACCTTATGTAAAATGCAATAAGTACAACTAGATGAGTCATATGGACAGAATCTATTGAAATAAAGGAACCCAATAGGTGAATAAAGCTTGAGCAGTGAATTAAGAGGATGAGGAGCAATTGTTTGTGGCTTCCTGCTATGCAAGAAGCAAGCAAGGTGAAACTTAGATAGTGGACAGTGGTTGTACAAACCATATGCCTAACAAAATTGAGCTATTTAAAGAGCTTGACAGAACATTTCTTTCTAAAGTCAGATTTAGGAATGATGTGTATATACCAGTAAAAGGTAAGGGTTTTGTAGCAATTGAATTTTTTTTTGGAGTTAAGTTAATTACTAATGTGTTATATGTTCCAGAAATTCATCAAAATTTGCTGAGTGTTGGATAGTTACTTAGTAAAGGTTTTAAAATACATTTTGAGAATAGAACATGTGTGGTCAATGATGTAGAGGGGATGGAATTATTTTCTATGAAAATGAAGCAAAATAACTTTTCACTTGATTTGACGGAGAAAGAGCAGGTTGCATATCAAGTTTCAATGAAAACCACTGACCTTTGGCACAAAAGGTTGGGGGCACTATCATCATTTTGCAGTAATTTTAATGCAAAAACATGAGATGGTGTAAGGTTTGGATCCATTGGAGGAAACCATCTCAAGCTGCAAAGACTTGTCATTTTGGCAAGCAAACAAGGCCGCCCTTTCCACATAAAGCTTGGGGACTTCAAGCAAGCTTCAATTAATACATACTAACCTTAGAGGACCTTACAAAACACCATCACTCAAAGGAAGTAAGTGATATGTTGCTTTTATTGATGATCTGACCTAAATGTGATGGATATATTTCCTTAAGTTCAAATATGAGGTAACTACTATATTTTTGGAGTTTAAAACTTGGGTAGAAAATTAGAATGGTTGCAAGATTGTGATGCTAAGGTCTGACAATAGGAAGGAATACACCTTAAACCAGTTCAACAAATTTTGTGAAGAATATGAAATTGAGCATAAACTCATAGCTCCTTATACTCCACAACAAAATGGAGTCATAGAGAGGAAAAATAGAACCATCATGGAGATGACTCGTTGCTTATTGTATGAAAAGGATTTTCCTAAACTTTTCTAGCAGAAGCTGTAAACATTGCTGTTTGTCTATATAATAGACTTCCTACCCTGGGCTCTTAACAACCAAACACCTTATGAGACATGGTTAGGTTATAAACCTTCTTTGTAATTTAAAATTATTTGGTTGCTTGTGTTTTTCTCATATTCCACAGGTTAAAAGAGATGAGTCAAAAAATCTGAGCCTAGAATCTTTATATGCTACAACAGCTCCACTAAAGCCTATAGAATATTTCAGCCTCAAACTAAAAAAATCATTATAAGCAGAGATGTTGTTTTTATCGAAGATGAGCAGTGGAACTGGAAAGAAAAAGTTGCAAATAAGTTTGGTGAATTAATGCCAAATTTAGATGTTGATGAGTAGCAGTCAAGAGTACAAAATTGCTTTCTAACATCTATTCAAGTTGCAATGATGCAGTTCAAGAACCTGAAAGTGTTGAAGAGCAATGCAAGAGCAAAAATGGATTATAATCCTGAAATAAGAGCTTCAAATGATTAAAAAAAAGACTTGGGAGCTTTTGAAAAACAGCAAAACAGAAATGTTATTACAGTAAAATGGGTTTTTAGGACAAAGTTAAATGCTGATGGTTCAATAAACAATTATAAAGCAAGGCTTGTTTTGAAAGGTTATGCACAAGTCTTTGGTGTGGATTTTTTTGAAACATTTTCCCTTGTGGCAAGGCTAGATACTATTTGGCTATTACTAGCAATTGTAGCTCAAAAGGGTTGGAAAGTGTTTCAATTTGATGTGAAGTCTACATTTTATAATGTTTTCTTAAAAGAGAAAATCTATGTTGATCATCCTGAAGGGTTTTGTTAAGAAGGGATAAGAAGACAAAGTGTTTCTGCTAAAGAAAGCATTGTATGGCCTTAAGTAAGCTCTAAGGGCTTGGTACAACCATTTAGATGATCATTTGATAAGCTTAGGCTTTGTTAAAAGTTTAAGTGAAGTAACCCTTTGTGCGAAAAATGAAGGTACTGATTTAATTATTATTTCAGTTTTTGTTGATGATCTTCTAGTGACAGGAAGCAATCAGGAATTCATTAATGCTTTCAAAGGTGATATGCTGAAAAAATTTGAAATGACTAACTTGGGATTAATGTCTTTCTTTTTTGGGTTTGAAATAAGCAAAAGAAAAATAAAAATTTTATTAGTCAGTGAAAGTATACCAAAGAAATTCTTAAAAAATTTCAAATGGAAGGCTGCAAGCCTATTAAATTACTTATGCAGACCAGAGTCAAGTTCTTCAAGGATGATGGTGCTGCTAAGGTAAATGAGAATAATTTTAGAAACTTAATTGGATGGCTCATGTATATCTCTGCCTCTAGACCCATATTATGAATGCTATAAGTCTTTTATCCAAATTTATGCATTGTGTAAGTGAGATACACATACAGGCAGCAAAACGAGTTGTTATACATCAAAGGAACTGTTGACTGTGGTGTTAAGTATGTGAGTTGTCAGAATTTTTAGTTAATGGATTTGTCTGATAGTGATTGGGCTGGTTCAATGGATGATATGAAGAGTACAACTGGCTACTACATCTGTCTTGGTTTAAGTATGATCAATTAGTGCTTTAAGAAGTAAGAGATCATTACTCAAAGCACTGCTGAAGCTAAGTTTATTACTGCAACTACAGCAGCAAATCATGCAATATAGTTAAGAAAAGTTCTCATGGATTTGAATCTGGTGCAATCATAACCAACTCATATTCTTGTTGATAATCAAGCAGCCCTTTCAATGTCTTCAAATCTAGTATTTCATGGCAAGAAAAAACATTTTAAAATCAAATTTTGTTTTCTAAGGGAGATCCAGAAAGATGGTTGTGTTTCCTTAGGTTTTTGTAGAACTGAGGAACAAGCTACTAATATTTTTACAAAAGCTTTGCTTAATCCCAAGTTTGCTATGTTAAGAGAAAATTTGGGTGTTTGCAGCATCAAAGACAAGAAGGAGTGTTCAAAATATGCCCTAGATGTTGTAGATAAGAAATTAAAGCTGTGTTGAACAAAGTACAAGTGTCAAGCTAGTTTAAATTTATTTGAATAAGTCAAGGGTTGTTGTGGTATCAAGGTTCAAATGCTGAAGAATCACTTTCCAACTTATCACTTATGTTTAAGGAAGTATAGCAGCATGTTGCTGCATTAGTTGTTTTATTTTTCTTTTGAACGTTTGTTGGACTTTTAAATTTCTTGTTCCACATTATCAGGATCTTTAGTTAGTTTTTTCATGTATTTAAGTTCAATTTCATTAATAAAAAGAATGTGAATTTTTGGTATCGACATTATTCATGCAACTTCTGGCTATAATGCTCCCATTTGAAGTGTGTTGGCCTTGTAAGGTGAATCTTGCTATTATGCATGATGATGGAGAGGTAGTGAACTTGACTTTGTGTCTTGGTTGACCCTGTGCACATTGAATGAAATATGTCCAAAAGGCAATTGTATCTTGTTGAAGGGGCTGGCTAGAGGCAGCACTTTGTCATATGCAGCAGAGGCTTCAAAATCATTATCACAATGATAGTATTAAGGTAAAAGTATTTGGAGGCACAACGACACCAAGTGCCTTCCTGACCTTGGTTCTATTATTCTTTATTGCTCATGATGGAGCTTGACTATGCTCTCTGATTGAGCTTGGTCACAACGACATCATTATGAGGTTAGCCTATGCTTATAGTAGAGGCTGTAATGGATCTTTGGGTGTCTACTTCGAAGATAGGCAACTGGGATTCTAGATTTTGATTGCAAATAAAATTCTTTAAAAAATATATAGCTTAACAGACATGGTTCAAGAATAAAGTCAAGGAGTATAATGAAAACATAAACATTTATTTTAAAAGAATGTGATCGAATATATGGCAAAGCAAGTTTATCCTTTGGAAGCACAAGCATTCATTTTTTTCAAGGCAGTAACGTTTTCAACTTGCGAGATCTACAAGCATATCCTTTTCCTTTATGTCTTCTTCATCAATGGATTTGGAACTCCATTAAACCCTCAAATTTTCCAAATCTATACTCCATTTTTTTTATCATTTTAAAGAAAAAACAAGAGGTGCACCACCAACAAAGAGTACACCTTTCATTCACAGTAGGATTCTCACAGAATTTGAATGTCTTTTTAGCTCAGCTTCAATGTTGAATGGCCATCTCCATAGTCAAGTTGCCAAAATGTTTTGGGAAACGAGATGAGTTCATGAGTAGTGTTGGTCCTTAAGAGCGGAATGAGAGGTAGTTTATGCAACCAAAATGACACTAGCAAGTGCATTAATTGTACAAGTAATAAAGTAATGAGTGAGTATCGTTCCCACTGAGAATTGTGAAAATTATGCAAATAAAGTAATTAAACTGCCAATGCTATTTGAGAGATTGAATCAAAGAAAATATGTTGAGCTAAAATTAATGAAAAAGAAAAATTCCCATGAAAAACACTCATAGGGGTTCAATTTCTCATACACCTATTTAGCTAAGAGTTTAATGAGAATGAGTTTCAAACACTATTAATCATGAGATGGTAGAATTTCCAACATTTTAATTATCCATGTTTGAGGTCTAATTAACTACCTCAAATATCCTTAACTTCGAATATTCATGTTCTAGGTTAATCCAAATTGAGATGCATTAAGTTTCATAGAATCCTTTTTTGGTTAACTATCACTTTTTGATTATGAGTTAAATTGACCACACTAATTAGCTATTATCCTTATTCGGTTACTCTTATTACGATTTATGGCAAGCATTATTTGTGCTTCGCGTGATTCACAAGCAAATTTCAATTTATCATTCAAAAGTTCATCTAAATTAACTTCTTTATTTGACACATCACTATGCTCAAATCACAATCAAATGAGTAAGTAGCATTAAGAACAATAAGACATGCTTCTCATGAAAAATAATTAAATGAAATTCTCATACAAAAACTCAAAGCATAGGTTTCGCGTCCATCTCCCCCTAACACAAGAAAATTACTCCATAATAAAATTCAATGAACCAAAGATAAATTTAAAAGACACCATTATCAATTACAGCAAAATAAAAGAGAAGGAAAGAAGAAAACTCTTATCAAATTGATCTTCATGGGTTGAAGATATCTCCACTAAATAGACGCAATTGTATAGTAGAACTTGTTGTCTGGGAACAAATTCCTTCTTGGAAATATTTATGTCATGCCACTTCTTTGTTATTTCTTTGTACAACCTTGCATTCTCATATGCCCCTAGTCAAAATTCATCTAGCTCATCCACCTGCGACAAATGTTTCTTACATGTATCTTTCAAATCAATGTTCAAAAACTTAGTAGCCCAATATGTTTATGCTCAACTTCCATAGGAAGATGACATACTTTTCCAAAACAAGCCTATAAAGGGACATTCCTATTAATGTCTTAAAAGTTGTTTTGTAAGCCTACAAATCATAATTTAACTTGGGTGACCAATCTTTTCTAAAGGTATTTTCTATTTTCTCTAATTGTTTTTTTTTGAATTCCCTATTTGAAACCTCTAATTGACCACTAGTTTGTGCATGATATGGGGTGCTAGTTTTATGGGCTACACCATACTTTCCCAACAAATATTGAAACTAATGATTATCAAAGTGTTTCCCCTATCACTGATTATTGCTCTTGGAGTCCAAATCGAGTGAAGATGTACTTCTTGAGAAATTGCATAACTACCTTGGAATCATTGGTGCATTTGTTGCAACGGTTTTCATCCAGTTTGAAACATAGTCCACATCAACTAAAACATACTCATTAGAAAAAAATGGAGAATAATGACCCATAAAGTCAAGACCCCACATACCAAATATCTCACACATAAGAATATCATTTAAGGATATTTCATTCCTTCTTGAGATGTTACCACTCCTTTGACACCTATCACATGCAACAACATAAGCATGGGTATCCTTGAATAGTGTTAGCCAATAGAAACCTAATTGAAGTACCTTGGCCATAGTTTAATTTGCTCCAAAATCTCCACCGGTTTCTCTATCATGACAATGGTATAAAATGTAGTTAAATTCTTCCTTCGGCATATATCTGTGAACCACTTGTCTTGCACAAATTTTGTACAGATGTGGAACCTCCCAAAAATAGTGCTTTACATCTAAAAGAAATTGATTCATTTGTTGATATGTGAAATGTCTTGGGATCCACCTTCCTACAAGACAATTTGAAAAATCAACAAACCAAGGAACTTTAGAAATTGACAAGATAGGAGACAAAGAAGAGATAGAAAATATTCTCACATCCAAAAATTATTTATTAATGTTGACATCATCCTCAATTGGCCTCTCAAGCCATAAAAGATGGTTGGCCTCTAGATTATCCACCCCTTCTTGTCCTTTGTTTGCAAATCAAATTCTTGAAGGAGGAGAATCCATTTGAGTAGTTGTGGCTTGACATATTTCTTTGCTAGACAATATTTCAAAGCTACATGGTCAATGTAAATAATAACTTTTGATCGGATGAGATAAGATCAAAATTTATCAAATACAAAGACAACATCTACGAGTTCTTTTTCAATTGTGGACTAATTTAATTGAGGTGCAGTGAGGGTGCAATTAGCATAGCAGATGGTCTAAAAAACTTTGTCTCTCCTTTGGCCAAGCACAACACCAACTGCTGCATCATTGGCATTACACATTAACTAGAATGGAAGACTCCAATTTAGTGGTATTAAAATAGAAGCCATTAGAAGCTTTTCCTTTAATGTGTGGAAGACTTGCAAGTAATCATCAAAGAAAAAAAATTTAATATCTTTCACAAGGAGATTAGAGAGAGGTTTTGGGATTTTTGAAAAATCCTTGATGTATGTCCTATAAAATCCTGCATGACCAAGGAAGCTTCAGACTGCTTTGACCGAAGTAGGTGGCAACAACTTCTTAATTACATCCACCTTTGCCTTATCAACCTTAATTCCCTTGGAAGAGATTTTGTGACCGAGAACTATCCTCTCTTGAACCATGAAGTGATATTTTTCCCAATTCAGCATAAGGTTAGTTTCTTCACACCTTTGCAAAACTAAAGACAAATTATGAAGACAATCTTCAAAGGTCAGACCAAATAATGTAAAATAATCCATGAAATTCTCTAAGGATGTTTTGGTCATATCCAAGAAGATTGCATTCATGCAATGTTGGAATGTTGTAGGTGCATTACAAAGACCAAAAGGCATCTTTATATAAGCAAATGTGCCATAAGGATAAGTGAAAATTTTCTTCTCTTGGTTCTATAGTGCAATGGGAATTTGATTGTAACCTAAGTAACCATCTAGCAAACAATAATACTCATGCCTCGCCAATCTTTCTAACATTTTATCAATGAAGGTAAAGGGAAGTAATCTTTCTTACTGGCAACATTCAATTTTCTATGATCAATACAAACCTGCCAACCTGTAACAGTTCTAGTGGGGATTAATTCATCTTTTTCATTTTGCATAATAGTCATTCCTCTATTCTTTTTACCACTTGTATCGGGTTTACCTATGTATTATTAGAAATAGGATAAATAATACCTACATCCAACAACTTTACCACTTATTTCTTGACAACCTCTTGCATGGCTGAATTTAGGTGTCCTTGGGGTTGAACCGTGGGATTGAAGTTTTCTTCCATGATAATTTTGTGAGTGCAGATAGAAGAAATAATCATCTTTATGTCTATTATGGTCCATCCCAAGGCCTTCTTGTGCTTCCTTAGAACTTTCAACAATTGTTCCTCCATCTCAACTATCAAAGAAGAAGAAATTGTAATAGGAAAATAATCTTTTCTAAATAAGCATATTTAAGATGAGAGGGAAAAGTTTTGAGTTCAATTATTGAAGGTTGATATTCCAATTTGTGCTTAGATTCCACTCGCCATAACTTCCCTTGACTTATGTTCTTCATTCTCGACCATCTCCTTTTCTAATTGCTTGGCTTCTTCTTGAATGGTGAGATCCTCATCCATTGTGGTTCTCGACTCCATGATGTATCTTTCTAAATGATCATCATTCAATGCTTTCTGCTAAAACTTTTTAACAAGATCATCAACAAAATCAACTTGAAAGCAAGAAGAGGGATCATTAGGATATCTCATAATTTTGTTTATGTCAAAAATCACATGTTCATCATTGACTCTCAAGATGAGTTGCCCTTGTTGTACACATTGATTAGGCCTCTTACTGTGGCTAGGAATGGGTGTCCTAATATAAGGGGCACCTCACAGTCTTCCTTCATATCAAGGATAATAAAATCAACGGGGAAAATAAATTTGTCAACTTTTACAAGCACATCTTCAATGATTCCCCATAGTTTCCTTATTGGTCGATCTGCTAGTTGTAAGGACATTGTTGCTGCCTTGACCTCTCTTATGCCAAGTTTCTTACACTTAAGTCAGATAAATCTTTATCAAAATAAGAAACACCTAAAGTACAAGGAATAGTGAAACTCTCTGAATGCTTAGGAGTAACTTGTTTTGTAAAATGGCATTACACTCTTCACTTAGGAATGCTAATGTACAATTCCTTGAAAACTTCTAAAAATTTTTAAAATATCCTATCTAGCCTATCTTGTTTGACCCTTTCAGGATAAAGAAGATGAGGCATGTATTTATCATGTTTTGAGCTGGAATCATTCATGTCTTTTCCTTTAGAATTCTTGGTTGAATTCAACCTATCTTAATGAGTAGCTTCCATATTTTTTTCTTGGTTGGCAGAGTCTTCTTGCTTGCATGGTTGGGCAATGCTTGATGTTGGCTCTTCTAATTACCTTCCATTACTTAATGTTATGGCCTTCACTTGTTCCTTAAGATTGGTCCTAGTATTGCTTGGAAAGGAACCTTGTGTATGTTCCGAAGCTATGTTTGCGAGTTGTTCTACTTGAACTTCAAGATTTCATATAGAGGCTTCTTGATTTTGAAATCTTGATTTCATTGTATTTAAAACTTTGGCCATCATGTCCTCCAAATTTGGCTTCTTTTCTTGAGGTGGGAATTCGGGTGATGGTTACTTCACATTGTTTTGATTCTAAGCAAATTTTGGGCGGTTTCTCCATTTGGGATTGTAAGTGTTGCTATATGGATTATTTTTCCTGTAAAATTAGAAACAAATTGAGGTTGATTAGTAGATGAGTTAGAAGAGAAGAAGTTACCTGTTTGACTCTCATTATTTGGGCTTCCACCCATGGTTGTGAAAATCGAATCGGCTAGGCTTGCCCAGAGACCTTTAACAACCATTGGACATAGAACGTGGGAGAAAATCAGTGACCCGTGGTTGAACTGAGAGAACCAAACGGTTCACTAGTTCTTCCAAGTTGAAGAAGAAAAGGAAAACTGAAAAAGTTTTTGCCAGTTCTGGTTCGTTGCTTTCTTCTTTGCTGAGCTTTGATTCCCTATTCTACTTAGGAGCTTTGTTCTTGCTTGGAGTGGGGAAGCATGATGCTGGAAAAGGGTTGGGGGAGGTAAGAAGACGTCGGAAGAGGCTTGGGGAAGGAAGAAGATGCTGGAAAAAGGAAAGAAAAGCATGTAGAAGACATTGGCGCTTGGTAGTAGTCATTCTCACCATTAAATGGGTCTTTTTAGATTTATTCCTTCAATACCTTTTATATTTCTTTCTTATTTTTTAATATTATTTTTTGAATATCTCTAGACCATCATTAGGCTTATGCACCTATGCTGCCATGTTCTAAGAGCCTAAAGGGATGCAAGTAGGTGGTTAATTTTTTAATTATCATATATTATTTATATTATTATTTTGTATTTTGTATTTT
>JASKGM010096583.1:33890-45583 GCA_034509205.1 Ceratonia siliqua
TATTTTGTATTTTGTATTTTAATATTTAAACTAAGTTTATAATTTTAAAATAAATTATTCTTAATATAGCTTTATTATAATTTTTTATTGTAATTTTAAAATTTAATGTTTTCTATTTTATAATTGAGAATGTTATGTTAACTATTAAATATTATATTAATATGTTATGTAAATTGTAAATTGTAAATTTATTTTATTTGTAATAAATTATTTAATGATGTTTATTTAATTATTTAATTATTTTTATTAATTAATTGTTAATTATTATATATATTACCCTATATAATATATATAATATAAATTAAAAAAATATTATATAATTAAAATTCGATTCGACCGTGGTTCGACATCGATTTGACCACTGACCCGTAACCCTCTATTTCTACTAGCTCAATGACCAATCCGATTTTTAAAATATTGCGAATCCACTCACAAAAGTCACATGTAACCAGTGTGTGGAATCTTTTGTTGAGAACCTCCATTTGTGCTGCCAAAATCGTGATGGCATCTACATTGTGCAAGCTCGTGGTTCTCTTATTGTTTGGTAACCTCTCAATTATCCATTGATAGGAATTTGCAACCATATCTTCTAGTAACTCAAAAGTTTCTTAAGGAGTCTTTCTCATGATTGTACCCCCTACAACTGCATCAATCATATTATGGGCTGTGCTTGTTAAACCATTATAAAAAATTTGAACTTGAAGCCAAATAGGCAACCCGGGATGAGGACACTTTCTAAGGAGATCCTTAAAGCATTCCCATGCTTCATAAAGTGACTCCATATCAACCAGCAAGAGCATAGTGATTTCATTATGTAATTTTACATTCTTTGCAGGAGGAAAATACTTCCCTAGAAACTTTTGTGACATCTCTTCCCATGTGGCAATAGATTCAGAAGGTAAGGAAAGTAGCAAACTTTTCACCTTGTCCCATAATGAGAAAGGAAAAAGCCTTAGGTGAATAGCATCCTCCAACACTCTATCGTGCTTAAAAGTATAAAAAATTTCAAGAAAATTTGCTAAGTGAGTGTAAGGATCCTGCACCGAATGAATCATGTGGATGATAGCTAGCTTGAAAAGTGAGATTTTTGGGAGGGTAAAAGGGGGATTTGTTATTATATAGCGGCAGTGAAAATCTGCCAATATAAGACAAATTAGAGTTATATGAAAACTTTAGAAAAGGGGTGTCACAACTTGAATTTTTGGAAACAAATTTTTTTAGTTTATTTTTTGAAAATCAAATTTAAAAATAATAATTAATGAAGTCGTCACCTAAAATTTATTTTTATTTTAAAAGGAAAAATTTAAGGAAAAATCATTTATTTAAAATGCATTGATATGTAAAATACAAGTATGAATTTAAAAGTTTAATTATGTGTGTGAAACGTGTTAGGCACCCCATAACATGTGTTTAATGTTAGGCCGGTTTGGTTCAGTTTCCTCAGCATGAACCGAACTGATTGGTCCAAAATTTAAATTCTTCCATGTAATTGGTTTGGTTAATTGGCTTGGTGCTTCATAACCGAATGAACTAAACCGTTCACCCTTATTGCTTGGGTAATTGGGTTTCCAAACAAACAGAAATATCAAGCAAAATATTTAAGAATATAAAATTTGATATAGAATGGAGTTATTTGGACTTCGTTCCTCTTATAACAAGAACATTGAATTTTTTTTTTCGACAATACGGTACAACGTTAGAAATAGTTAAGGTTCAGATTGGTAATGTCAAAGTTATCTAGTTAATACTAAGAAAGGTTCAAATCCGTAATGTTAAAGTCATCTAACTTAATACTAAGAAAGGTGTCACTTAAATTAATGCTCATGAACATCAACAATATTGACTGCTTCTTATATATAATTTTCTTTTTCCTATAATCTTTTGTGCTATATTTTTATAGATATTATAATGATATAATAAAGTAAAAGTGTATAACAATATTAAATTGTGGGCATCATTAATTTTGGGTCCCATATAATGAATTCCTTGTTGTACATAAAAGGATAAAAGATAGAGATCGAGAACAGAAATTAAAAATCACAAGGAATAGTTATTTAGGAACTATCTTGTTCATATTTCTTTGAGGATAAAGGTCCTTATATAGGACTTCAAACATAAAGGGTGAAAAATTACATATTTGGTCCAGTAAGGGCACCAAAAAGAAGAGAAGATTACACACCTTTAAGTACACATAGTGGGTGTATAATACCTTACAATTAAGGGTATCATTGGGGTGAAGTTACAAATTTGATCACTAGCTAGGAACCCAAAGGGCACCCACTTAATTTCTTGCTATTGATGTGGTCATCCACCACACATGCTTGTGTGCATGTTTATAACACTTTTCATTGGATGACCATGTACTATGAATATACCTCATTAAAATTTTGCAAAGAAAAACCCAGGGGAATAAAAATTTAGCTAAGAAAAAAGAGTACATTATTCATAGGTAATTTATTTCCCCTAAAAAATATAATCATTTCTTTTAAGTCGATGTCATTCCAATATATGCACATGCTTCTTAAAGATTGTAGGTGGTAGAGCTTCAGTGAACAATTCGATAAGTTACCCCTTGAACGAACTTTGTGATATCAATATCAACTTTCTTTTGCAGCTCATGAGAGTAAAAGAACTTTGATCAAATATGTATAGTTCTATTGCTATTGATATAGCCACATTTTATTTGTGCGATACATTTTACATTATCTTCATATAATATTATTGACTTGCTGAGGTAGCAGAGATTGTTTGCGTGATAGATCACCATGAAATGACAACACCATATATAAAAGCATAACCTATTTGTGATCAGTTTTGCGATTAAGGTATCTTACATCAGCATATCCTATCAATTCTGGTTTCATTCCCTTTGGGTACATGCTCATATCATATGTGCCTTGAAGATAATGATGGGCATGATTCTCTCAATTTCAATGTTTCTATGTTGATGCAAAAGTTATGTCTGGTTGAGTGCATTTTGCAATAGGATATGGTACTTTAGGATCGAAACTTTTCATTACCTTCTTGTGGACGAAATGAAATAGATTTTTAATCAAGTGAATAAACAATCATTGAGGAACTCAATGGCTAAAATTTATCTATATAACATTATTTCAAAATATTTTCTATGAGAATTTCACTTGGTAAATTTTTAACAGTAAATCCAAGACAAACTTCTGTCTTTCAAAGATCCTTCATTTTAAATTTTTTTTAAAATGTTATGTAATTTTTGATAGGAACGGATTTAGAAATCATTTAAAGGGGGGACCAAATTACGTAAAAGAAAGAGAGTTAGAAAAATTTGATAGGACCCACAAAAAAATGATGGGTTAATAAAAAATAAGGGGGACCTATACGAAAAATTAAGATAAGATTATTTTATTTCTTTACTTATTACCATTATTATCACAAATTAGCTAGCACACTAATATTAATTCTCACAAATCTCATAAAAGATACTATTATAAGGCAGTTTCCTTCAATACAAGTTACAACTAGTTATAGCCAAAATAAAAAAAATGTTTATCTCTTTAATATTTATTTGGCTCTAGTATAAAAATTTCGGCTGAAGACAAGGGCCAAAAACTTTGAGTGCTTGGAGGGGGGTGGCTACTTTGAGTTTCATGTAAAAAAATAAATATCATTTTACTTTTATTTGTTCAATTGGGAGATCTTTTTTTTTTTATAAAAAAAACATTAATTGCTTTGATGAATCAGACTTAATGTTATAGAATGTACTAAATAGAACTCCAATATTGGCAGACATGAAACATACTTCCAATCAATATAAATGGTTGGCTTAATGAGAGGAGGACCCTGGCCCTCCCTTGGATCCGTGCCTGGTTTTTGATATATCTTTTGGAAGTCTATTATGTTTAAATAATCAATATATACTATAACTATAACAAATCCATAATTCATCTTTTTAATGAAAACACAATGGCAAACATGTTTATTTTCATATCCCTGCTTTAATAAACATTCACTAAAACGATTGTACTACATGTCTCTAGATTATTTTAGCCTATATAAGAATCTATGTAGTTTATTGAAATACATATTTTGATAGTGTTCATGGCTATTTAATGGCATACAATATATGAACCATTAGCCTTCAGGGCTATTTAGTCAAATTTTCTACAAGAAAACATGGAATTTCTCACTGATATAATATGTGAGAAACTCCTAAAAAATTCATGAGAAACAATATTCTTACGGAATTTCTCACGAATTTATGGCTGCGAGAAAAAGCCCATGAGAAATCAAGCTTCTCACGGAGAATGAGACTAGTGAGAAATTTCTTCGTGGAAATTTTCTCTGATGAAGCGAGTTGTGAGGAGATTTATCATGAAGGTATTATGTCAGAAATAACAATGAACTTCAAGAGAAGAGTGGCGAAATTGTGACCCATTCTCATGACTCTCCTGCAGACGTTCTCCAGAATTTATGGCCTTGAGAATTGTCTTGCAGATTAAGGCCGTGAGAAATTCTGTGAAAAAATTTTCTAAAAAATATTTTTGATTAGGTTCTTACAAACATTGGCCGTAAGAAATTCTGCGAAAACTAATTATTAACAACTAATGTAAAATTCCTTTTTAGGCCTATCCATTAACCTATAAACTTTTGAAAACAACATCAAAAGACATCAAAAACAACAAAAACAAGACTAGAGTGATCAAATTGAATATATTATTAGGTATATTAAATATATATATATATATATATATATATATATTACATCAAATGTAATGTTATTATGTAAAAAAATTAATCAAATGTCATCACTTGATGCATCATCACCGTTATTGGCGTCAGTGCCAAGGGCCGGGGGAGGGGGAGGGGGAGCAACATAGGCAATGACTATCTTGGATAGCTGCTTTAAAAACGACGTGTTTCATGAATGCACCCAGCCTTTTTGGAACATGAAAATAATTGTAAAATCATAAATAATAAAAAATATATATGTTTGAATGGTGATTAAGTATATCAAGATCTCACCTCAAATTAGATCTTGTACAGCACTATCATTGTCATTATCACTACTTAATTTTGATCTACCAGTCTCATCCCTCAAGTCAACTACAAATATTAAAAAAATTAATAAATTAAGTATTTCACTAATATTTAGTACAAATAATCTAAGTGGACGTTTAAGCAAGATTTGGATATATATGAACCCTTTTAATTTCAACTACAGAATCTTAACATCTTAAACACACACAAAATGGTTATAATTTTAGATCTGCATATATTAATTTCAGCTACATTTCATCTTTTTTTCTTTTCGGTAAAACTAGGGGAAACATTCTTTTATGCTCAACTGAAGAATAAATACCCTATTATTTTAACTTTTTTTTTCTCCACATCCAAACTGGCTACACTCACTACGGTCTCCATTACATTTCCGTTTTTAACTAACTTGTATGGCGAATGCCCATGCAAGTACAATGACATGCACATATAGGAAAGTCCATCATAATAGGCACATATACATGCTTACAACCCCAACCTCATATAAGTTAGAAGACAAGGTTATACACCAATTTAAGAGAACTCAATTTTGTGCCAAAACAAGCAGAGGGACAATTATATCTACCTATATTCAGCATGTTCAACTCATTAAACAATACAACATGACTATTCCAACAAGTATTCATGATGCTTGAGTATATATATGAGTTAGCCGCTGCAGGTTCACATTAACTTTATGGTGTAGTTTAAAAATTGGTCGTATGGGCCAGCATCTGTGACTAGAGGCGAACACAAAGGCGCTTTCCTGATGAGAAATTTACAATGGGATACAGGCAGAGCTATATGAAAATGAATATACTTGAAATTTCAAATAATATTTAGTAACAAACGCAGAGAAACAAGTAATTTATTCCATGATGAGGCTAATAATTTAAATTATAGCTTCATGACCATCAATGGTTTTTTATTTCAAAAATCATCTTAAACACAACGATTTTAACTTACACTAAGTTTTTTGCTTGAGAAACTCTTCACTTCTTGTACTTAATAAAGGTAATAGGCTGCTCAACAGAAGAAAGATGGGAAATTTGAAAACAGAGAAAGATCCCAAATCCTAAGGAACAAGAATCAAGGAGGATATATAGCATTTGAAGCATATATTTACCCACATCACAAATTCCTCCAGAAACAATTAGGGGCTCATTCATTAGGCCAATGATATATATGTTCTAGAGGGAGTGACAAACTACAACTCAGGTGGGTATGGCAACCTATGATAGTTTTCTTACTACTGACTGTAAGTTATGCCTCAAAGCATCCCCAGTTCCCCATGCGCTACCTCTGATCCATTCAAAAACATAAAACAAGAAAACAAAGAGAATTTCATAAAAAACAATATTCCAACTAGTTTCATAAAGAATTTTCTCTATAGATTCAGATTTGAACAGAAAAGTCAATATGCATTCAAAGTTTAATTAGTCAATCATAAAGTATGCTAAAGAACATGTCTTAGTCATCAGATTATTTGAAGTTGATTTAGTGAACAAAGTAAGCTAAAAAACATGTCAGTGTTGTCTCTTTGGCCCCCCTAAGTGCTTAAACTCAATGGAAAAAGAAAGAGCAAGTCCTAAAGTTCAAACGCAAAAGGCTAGCATTATATAAAAAAAGCTCAATAGCTAAATTAAACAGATGAAGACGAAGCGTTAATATTATTGAAAGCTAGCATGCCAATAGGCCATTTATTTAACTAAAAGGTAGTGATAACACAAAACTGCCAAATCGATATTGTCTATGAGAAAATCAAATTTTAAAAATCCTAATTTGTATCACTTAAGTGAAATAGAGCATTTCAATTCTCAGTATTTCTCATAGACCAAACCTGCGAGAAAATAAAATTCCTCACGACATTTCTTACGTCATTTCACGAAATTTCTCACGAATTCTGTCCGTGATAAATTCAAATTTTAGAAACATCGAAACGCACAGTTTAAATGAAACGGTGTATTTTATTTTTCACAGATTTCTCATAGGCTGTCTCATGAAATAATTCGCAAGAAACATTTCTCATAGACCTCTTCAGTGAGCAATCCCACCAAAAATGATGCTTGTCATTTATGAAGATATTTCTCACTGACAAATGTCTGTGAGAATATCTTTGTGCTAAGTTTCTACCATGTTGGTACATTTTTTCTCACAGATTGAGATATGTAAGAAACATCTAAATATGTTTCTCATGGATAACTGTCCTTGAGAATCTCTTTGCGCCATGTTCCAGCGTTGGTTTTTTTTTGTCACAGATCTCTCACGGAACTTTCTCTCGGGCACATGAACCGTGAGAAATTCTGCGAGAAAATTGTACAAATATTCATCTATTAAGATATTTGTGAAAAATATGAGTGGCTCATGAGAAATTCTCATGGATTTTTCGTTGAAATTGATTTCTTTTAATTGACCTTGTAACTCATCAAAATATGTCAAAATTTAGAGTCTTTCTATGCTACTCCAAGTAGCATTTTATTTTTTTTATTTTAATAAATAATTTTAAGAAATTTTAAAAAAATTTGAAACAAATTAAAAAAAGTGAAAAAAAAATTCATAGCACAAATATTTAAAAATAAATCAAAAAACAAAGTAAAATAAAACCAAGAAAAATAAATAAATTCTTTTGATTTTTGTTTTCTTTTTTTTAATTTTTTAAGATTCTTTAAAATTGTTTCTTAAAATAAAATAAAAAATAAAAAGTTATTCATGTAGTATTGCTACTCATGTCTATGAGTAGCATAACAAGACCCCAAAATTTATTTATATACGCTTACTATACAGGATACACCAATCGTTTTAAACCATGAAGTCCTTGACTATGAAAGCCAAAATAAAATTGTGGCTACAGGCCATCTAATCATAATAAACATGGCAATATAAGCCTTTTAATCTCCAATATAATTTGTCAATAGCAAATCAATAAACAATTTCTTTTTCAACCAATATACATAAGCATTGAATTTATAGATAATATAATAAAGTAAGAACCAAAGAGAATTTCTTACCTTTATGCACTGATAAACAAACTTGAAAGGATTAACTTACACAAATTGGTTAGAGACTCGTGCTGATAACATGTTGTAAATAAAAGGATAAGAGAGAGATAAAAAACACGAAAGAGAGATAGGAGAGAAATTGAAAATCACAAGGCATAGTTCTTGAACAACTATCCCACATAGTATATTCTCTTGTTCATTGTCCTTATATAGGACTTCGAACATAAAGGGTGAAAAGTTACACATTTGGTCCATTAAGGACATCATAAAGAAGAGAAGGTTACACACATTTAAGTACACTATAATGGAGGAATAATACCTTACAATTAAGGGTATCATTATGGTGAGATCACACATTTGATGACTAGCTAGGAACCCGAAGGGCACCCACTTAATTTCTTACAATTGATGTGGTTATCCACCATACATGCATGTATGCATGTTTATAACATTCCTACTATTTTGAAAACATGAAAATGAGCTCGGCATAATTTTTTCCCCACTAATTAGTATAAATTGGTTTGTAGTGGTATTCAACATTGATGACACAATTTGTCATGGGCTATTTTGAGTATTTTGGACCAAGCCCAACGACCTTGTTAGAGATCTCAGCCCACCACAAAGACCTTCACCTTCATCGGAGCACTGGCATGTCAAATAATAGTATCACAGCCATCTATATAATTATCTCTTGACAAATCGGCGCACTTCACAAAATTTAGTTACCCTTAAATCAAGCTGGATCCTATGTGTAGGTGCTGAATGACCTAACAACCCTTGAGTTTTACACTACCTCCAAGCTCTATTTAAACACCACCTACTCGTCAATTTCGAGTATCTTGAGTTCATTACTATGGGAGTCTTAGACTTTTAATTCTCTGAACTCTCTCTACTTTCATACATGCATGGCTTCCTCTAACTTAACCATTGAAGCATAGTATCTATTCAGTTAGAGTGCGACCTCCTTGCGTGCGTTGATCCTTCGTTGCTGTCACTTTCAAGCTCTACCACAAGCACATGATCTTCCTTAGCTAATGCTCCGCTACTTTGTTGCTAACCAAATGTTTCATACATTACATCCTCAAATTAGTATGAAAATTTTAAAAATCTAAGAATATTATTTTCTATTGCAATATTTACAAAGACGGACCTAGACAATTCTTATTGGGGGATAAAGAAAAAAAAAAACTAGATAATTCTTATTGAGAAAGCTAAACTAATATTTTTCTTTTTTATAACAAATATTACATTATATTAAAAAAATAAAACTTTTGGAGAGCCTATAACCCCCACCTAGTTGTGAAATGAACCGTCCTGATATTTGACAGCATGGAAAAATAATTAAATAAGACTTTTTAAAATGACTTAAATATGTTATTACCAAACTTACTAGTAGTTTATCCGATCTGTAACAATGCAAGAGTGTATATCCGCATATCAAAGAACGTTTAGCTTAACAATACAAAACTTGTTTAGAGTTGAGAATTCGAATCCTAATCATTTAAAAAGAATGTGCATATAAAGATTGCCCAATATAATTAATATTCAATTCATTCTATAAAGTATTTACTCTTGTTGGACGCCAATTGAGAACCAATATTCATGGCCGATATCCAATTTGCTAGCCCAGCCCAAATTTATATGGCATTGTATTCTTTAAAAAAAAAATGAATCCAGCGGGAAGCATCTACCTATGTAGCCCAGACAAGAATGAATCAGAAAATAAAAATAAAAAATGGTTTTCAATAAATGTATTCTTCCAAATATAACACAATTAAATTTCTGGTGGTCATTTTGTAATGGCATTAAAAAGAATTCAAATACTGTATTGCTGAAGTTACATCAGAAGAATACAAGGCACATATAAAAAGAAATAAAGTCAATAATAGAAGTTGACAAATTATAAATGACGTCAATGTGTTGTAATTCGTAAGAGTTGTTTAGTTTGTCCACTCATTTGATTAACCTATATATGTATACTCACTTAAATGGGACTTGAATATCACATGCAATTATTCTTACATTAAGTTTAACAGCTACTTTAGATTATTGGTAAATTTGTCAAAATATTAATAAAATATAATGCAATATAACTAGGGAAAAAAGATTGGATTTTTTTGTATAAATACTCGCGTAAGGTTTGAACTTAAGACTCCGGTAAATTATCCATTCCCTCGTCACTGGATCACATTTAGTAGCTTAACAAGGATTAGATTCAAGGCATTAAGGGCTCGTTCATTTTGGTTATAACAGCAAACGAAAAAAGAACGATCAGAGTAAGTTACATGGATAAATAATAAAAGAATAAGTTTATAATGCAATAAGCGTATGTCACAACAAGTTATGGTTAATCCAATGGTAGAAATCATTCTAATGGGAACCTCTAACCAGTCACTAGTGGAAGTTTGAGAATATTTTTATTTTGATATTAAGTTGCAATATAATATATTCCCAAAATACATTAGTTAATTTGAGCCGCATATCCATTAAGCCTATAATTTAAAACCAAAAGTTCAATAAATTAAGTAACAGGCTTTATACATCGTATCGATCTGTCTTATAATACTTGGTTTGGATTGTGATTTGAATGGTTTTAGGTTACGGATTAGGTTAAATCATTATTTTAAATATTATATACATATATATATATATATATTTAAAATTAATATATTCTTTTTATTATTAAAATTATATATTAAATACATATATTGATAACAGAATCAATCGACCCATATCTTCATCTCTTGGCTATCTCTCATATGCAAGGTTTTGGGATATGTTTCAAATTTGTAATTTGCATGTAACCACTTTATTCACAGTTTAGAAGGGTACACATCAACATCTAGCCAGAAGTTTACGGTCTCTCCGTAAATATATATATATTTATTTATTTTATCTTATACCTCTTATTTTTTTTGTTTTTAATATTAATTAATTATTTTTTGTCATATATTTTTTAAAAATATTTTTATACTTCTTATACTGTTCATTTAATATTTTTTTAAATTTACTTTTTTATAAGAAATCTTTTTTAAAAATTACATGATATAAAAAATAAATAATTAATATTAAAAAATAAAAAAAGAAAGGTAGAGGTAAAATAACTATGCTACCACCCAAAATGGGGAGGTAGCATAGTAATAACCATAATGTATATGTATTTAATAATTAAAATTTTTAAATCCCTTAAAATCAAGGTTAAAAAAAATTAAATAAAGACGGGTGAAGAAGGAAAACAAGAAGTGGACCAACCCATGGGCAAATCCCATCCAAACCCCTTAACTCATAGATTAAGTGGGGTGAGTCAATTTGATTATGTTTTAAATAGATTAGTATTTAACTAACCTAATTCACGAGTTAAACATCTAAATAAATAATATCCACTTTCACACTTCTATTATCGATTAAACATTTAAGTATGTACTTCTGCATTTATTTAATGGGTTCTCAAGTTCTGCATTTGAAACATTAATTATTTTTACTTTTTAAAAAACAATTTGGTTTCTGAATTGTTTTGTATATAAACAAAATTATGAGTGTTAATATAAAACACTTGAAAACTTGTTTTTATAGGTGAGTGATGTCACCACCCAACTCGGGCCATGATCGGCGCATAGACTAAACTTAGTCTAGCAAGCCTAACACTTAAAGGATACAACTCAACAAATAGCATGCGATACACAC
>JASKGM010096584.1:0-12747 GCA_034509205.1 Ceratonia siliqua
TTTAGGGTAACCATCCTTAGGGATGGACGTTGTGGGGTGCCTAACACCTTCTCCACATGTAATTAGACTCCCGAACCTTTCCTCTGGTTCCGAGGGCCAGTTTTCCTTTCTTTTTTAGGATTCCAATAATCCTCCTAATTAATTGGTGGCAACTCCCATTTTCTCTGCGTTTTCCCTTACGCGCCTCAAAGTCATAAATTGATGGCTATTTCACCGGCCGTCACGTTGTGACAATCATAAACTTAGATGAAAGCTTGCATCAACTCAGAATTTGAAATAAATAGATTACAAATGATAAGTCAGAGCAATAAACGATTAGGCAAAAAATGAAGCTTCAGAAAATAAAGAGTTGAGGGATGAGAAAATCAACACCATTATATATAGTGGTTCGGATCTATAAAACAGATCCTACATCCACTCTCCAAGCACAAAGCAAGGGAATTTTACTATAATGGGCAATCACCAAGAGTACACAAGGTACAAGCTACAAGAGTCTTTTACAACCTTCCCGGTTAATCTCACGACAAACCAAAGCACAAGCCACTAAGGTCTTTTACAACCAACTTAGGAAAACCTCTGACACTAAGTTTTTCTCTTAAGAACTTAGCCAAACTTTCTCAAGGTGAAATGCTCCCAAGGATTTTACAGTAAAGAACTCTCTTTGAAGTAGAGTAGATATTCCAGAGTAAAAATGAAGAAGTGGAAGTAAAAGTACTTTCTTTTCATATCAATGTGTGTTTTTCTTCTTCTCTTTCTCCTTCTTCTTTTCTTTTCCTTCTGAGATGATCTGCTTTATATCTCAGCAAAATGAGCGTTGAAGGTTTTAGACTGCTTCTCAAAAAAAAAAAGTGCCTAACGTTCAACTTAGAAGCTTCTCCTTTAGATGATATTGCTTTGTTCATATGACAAGATCTTTGTATAACTTTCAATCTGATTTGCTTTGTTTTAGACTTGAGGAATTAGTTTCCCAATGTATACGTAGGTTAGCTTCTGCAAAGTAGGTAGCATAGTCTTTGTTTTGATCTGACATCTCTTTATCTATAATAAAGTACAAAGACCAAAATCATATTCTGACTTTATAAAAAGGTAACACTTTTATATGCTTTTGTTTCTTATCATAAAAATCGTAAACATCATCAAAATTTATAATTACAAAGTTTAATTTCTTAAAACCTTGGGCAACAATCTCCCCCTTTTTTATGATGGCAACATTTTTATATAAGAAATAAAAGAATTAGGGTTAAGAGAAAACTCCCCCTAAATATATGCAGTCCTGATTGATTCTTTAGACTGATCTGGCTGATCATTTGAGTTTAATTTTTAAGCTTGAATGATAGTGGTAAGAAAAATATTCCTACAACTACTCAGATTAGATCATGCAAATAGCAAGCAGATAATCTCTAGTTCATAGCAATATCTCTTTAATAAATCAGAGCAATAGTAATAAAGCTTCAATTAATTATGCCATAGTAAATCAGAGAATGTAACAATTATTCAGATACCTCAGAGCACGAATGACCAATTAGAATACCAAAGCAGACATGAGAGCACGAATGACCAATTAGACTATTAGAGCAGACAGAATATCAGAGCAGACATGGATCAGAGCTATATCCTTCTTTCATGTAAACACATTTTCAGAGCATGGATAACTGCAGATATCCAAATAGATACTTCACCTACATACATCTCATATCAAGCAAAACATATATCCTTCTCCCCCTTTGACATCATCAAAAAATCATACAATTTGGGAGCAATTAACAATAGCATGCAATAGATTGTCAGCAAAAACACTATATAATAAATAAATTGTCAGCAGATACACCATATTAAATAGGCAGAGGATGTTAAAGTTAAGGTAGCACAAGTCAGTGAATCAAGATAGACAAATTAAGAGTCAGTAGGTATAAAAGCATTCAGCTTGGTTTCAAGACAATCCTTAAGTTCAGTCGTCTTGAAACCTCGAGATAGATAGTCAACTTTGTGTGCCACAAATTCAGGAGTGATTTTACTTGGTTGAGGAGGTGAATGGACAGGTTGCTTTTTGTCATCTTTCACAGAATCTTGGTTAGCTGATTCAGGTTGAGGAGGAACAGCATACTTTGTTGAATGAGTGTTACCAGATTTAGATTCTTTCTTTCCAGTGCTATATTACCCTCTAGTTGCAAAGGATGCATGTCTTGTATACTGTGTAGCAGAGGATTCTTCAGATAATTTAATAAGACTTGTCTACTTAACTATTGTATGCTTCAATTTTAGACCAGATAGCCTGATGGACTTTCTAGTGGTAGAAGCAGAAGGTATATAATGACTTTTAGATTTCTTTGTGGGTGGAGACTCAAGAGTTGCATATCAGTCTAGGATGGTGATGGTTCTTTGGGTTCATTTTGTTTTCTCAGCATTCTGACCTTTCTAGGAGGACGCATAGAAGCAACCATCTTATATCTTTTCCTTTTAACAGGAAGCACTACTGCTAGTGTGGACTGAGCACTTTGTTCTTTTAGATTCTTATCTTCTCCAAATGGCTTCACTCATTTTCCTTGAATATTTCTCAGTGTCATGCTCATTAATAGCTTTTCATCATAAGATCCTTTCTTGTGACATTTCTCGACAATTAAACTTTCCAAATTAATATTCACATTTTTTCTATTAAAGTAATCAGCATCATATAAAGCAACTCAGCTTTCTCACAATTTAAAGTAGTTTTCATCTGATTCAAGATAATGAAAGGCAAGTTTACAGGGATAGTATGCAACCAACACCATAAAGAAAATTTTGAGATTGTTATCTACATTTGGTTTTCCATGATATGGAATGATCAGATGGTTGAGAATATAAAGAGTCAGCCTCATATCAGCGTCTAGTAGGCTCGCATCAACAGTGTCTTTCCCTTTAGTGATTTCAAAAATAGCCATTTCTTGGTTGTAGCCTTCGAATCTAACTTCTTGATGGCTAAAGTATCATTCAATGCCAAAGTTAGGACAGTCAGTCAGTTTACTTAACATTTGCATAGATAACTTGATCTTCTTTCCTCCGAGTAATGAAGTGGCTTTAAGTTTATCAGAGAAGACAAGATTTATATAAAATTCCTTGATGAGAACAAGGTAGATTTCCTGATGGATTTGAAAGAATCATTTCCTTCCCATTTCACAGAATCTTTTAAAACATAGAAATCCTTCATTTTTGAAGAATTTAAGGTTTACTTCTTTAGGAATAGAGTGCCTTTTGTTGGAGTAGTTTTGTGCAAATCATTCTTGTGCTTGCTTGTCATGAAACACCTTTGGTTGCAATCCTGAACAACTTTTCTTTGAGTGAGAAGAAGAGCCTTCGATGGTTTTTCTTTTTGCAAAGGGTTTGCTACTACTAGCCATTTGAGATGCTGGAAGGGATAAAGGTGAATGTGGATGGTTTTAGACAAAAAAAAGAGAGTAGCGATGGCGGAAGAAGGTGGCAGAAGAGAGTAGAATATGAAAAGTTATTGAGAATGAAATGGGTTTTTAAAGAAAAGTGGAATCGCTTTTCAGAATGTGAAATGAAAAGGTGCATTAAAAATAATTAAATGAATACACGTGATTTAATTGAGAGTAAGAGAGAGAGAGAAAACAATAAATTGGATTGGGAACATAAAAAGGTGGGAATTCAAAAATTAGACTTAATGTGTTTTATCCATAAATGGATTTTCTAAAATTCCCAAAGCCGTGTGCAAATAGACAAAAGATCAATTAAAGAACAGTATTAAATATGTCCATGTACATAATTAAAAAATATTTTCAGATAATGTCAATCCAATAAATCTAGTTGTAAACATGAAAGCTAGATTAATCATGATCCTTTGAAGCAAATATGAAATAGGCTCTCTAACTCGGATTTTTAGGAGTAAAATATTAAGAAGATTATTTGCAAAGAAATTGATTCATATATGATCAAACATTCCAAGTTCTCTTCCAATAAAACAAAATATTTCTTCATTTAGGGGTTTAGTAAAAATATCAGTAAGTTGATCATTTGTTCCAACAAAGTTAAGTACAATATCCCTTTTCTGAACATGATCTCTAACAAAATGATGTCTAATCTCTATATGTTTTGTTCTTGAATGTTGAATGGGATTTTTAAAAAGATTTATAGCACTTGTATTATCACATTTGATTGGAACATGGTCATATTTTAGGCTATAGTCTTGTAGTTTCATTACAATCTAAAGAATTTGAGCACAACAACTACCTGCAAAAACATACTCAGCTTCAATCATGGATAAGGCTATTGAATTATGTTTCTTGCTATACCAAGATACTAAGCAATGCCCTAAAAATTGACATGTACCACTAGTTTTTTCTATCAATTTTACATCCACCAAAATCTGCATCAGAGAAGCCATAGAGATTAAAATCATTTTCCTTAGGATACCACAAACAAATGTTTTGAGTCCTAAGTAAATATCTAAAAATTCTCTTCACAGCAATGAGATGAGATTCTTTAGGATTCACTTGAAACCTAGCACATAAGCATACACTAAACATAATATCTGGTCTACTTGTGGTAAGATAAAGTAAAGACCCTATCATACCTCTATACAGCTTTTCACATACCGACTTATCATGTTCATCCTTATCAAGCTTTGTGGATGAGCTCAATGGAGTGCCTATTGCTTTAGCTTTTTCCATACCAAATTTCTTAAGTAATTCTTTACTATACTTGGCTTAGTTGATGAAGATACCATCTTTAGTTTGCTTGACTTGTAATCCAAGAAAAAAAGTCATCTCCCCATCAAGCTCATTTCAAATTCACTCTTCATCAAGTTAGAAAAATCCTTGCACAGATTTTCATTAGTAGATCCAAATACAATATCATTGACATATACTTGTACAATTAAAATATCATGCTTGGTGTTTTTGATCAATAGAGTAGTATCAATTTTGCCTCTTGAAAATTCATTGACAATTAAGAATTTGCTTAATCTCTCATACCATGCCCTTAGAGATTGTTGCAAACCATACAAAGCTTTAGAAAGTTTAAAGACATGGTTTGGTTTCTCTAAATTCCCAAAAATGGGTGGTTGTTTCACATAAACTTCTTCATTTAGAAAACCACTTTTTACATCTATTTGATAAAGTTTAAAACCTTTGAAAGATACAAATGCAAGTAACAATCTAATAGATTCTAATCTAGCTACCGGAGCAAAAGTTTCATTAAAATCAATACCTTCTTATTGATTGAAACCCAAGCAACTAGTCTTGCTTTGTTTCTTACTACATTTCCATCTTCATCAAACTTGTTTCTAAACACCCATCTTGTACCTATCACAGAATGATCTTTAGGTTGAGGTACAAGAGTCCAAACTTGACTTCTTTCAAATTGGTTGAGTTTCTCTTGCATTTCCTTGATCCAAGAATCATCTTTGAGGGCTTCATCTATGTTTTTAGGCTCAATTTGAGACATGAAAGCCATATTGTTTATGCTTTTGTATGATGATCTTGTCCTCATGCCTTGAGTTGAACTCCTATTATGTAATCCATTGGATATGTTGAGGAGTGCTTCCATTCTCTTGGCACTTTGCTTCTAGATGTGATATTTTGAACTTCTTCTCTTGGTGGTTCAGTTGTTCCAGCTTCAATATTAGTAATTTCTGGACTTTCTGGATCATCCTGATTAATTTGTGAGTCTGACTAATTGTTTAATAAATGATCAGGGTTCTTTAATCCTGTCAGCTCATCATCATCTTTTCTCACAATAGTATGATTAGATTCATCAAAAACAACATGCATACTTTCTTCAACAGTTAAAGATTTCTTATTGAAAACTCTATAAGCTTTACTTGATAGAGAGTAACAAAGAAAAATAGCTTCATTTATTTTAAAATAAAATTTTTCAAGGTTTTCTTTGTTGTTGAGAATAAAGCACTTACACCTAAATGCATGAAAATAGCTTATGTTGGGCTTTCGAATAAAGAACTTACACCCAAATGCATGAAATAGCTTATGTTGGGCTTTCTCCCTTTCCACAACTCATAAGGTGTCTTCTTTAAAAATGGTCTAATCAAACACCTATTTAGAATATAGCAAGCTGTATTTATGGCTTCGACCCAAAAATATTGAGATAAATCATTTTCACATAACATAGTTCTTGCCATATCTAAAAGGTACGATTTTTCCTTTCCACAACTTCATTTGTTGAGGAGTTCTTGGAGAAGAAAAATTGTGATCAATGCCATTTGTTTCACAAAAGATTTCAAAGGCTTTGTTTTCAAATTCTTTTCCATGATCACTCCTAATGGAAGAGATCAAATAGCCTTTTTCATTTTGAACACATTTGCTAAATTTTTCAAAAACATCAAAGCTTTCATCCTTATGAGCAAGAAAGTATACCCATGTAAATCTAGAAAAATCATCCACAATGACTAATCCATACTTTTTACCTCCGGAGTTTTGTGTTCTAGTGGGACCAAACAAATCCATATGCAAGAGTTGTAAAAGTCTAGAAGTAGAAATGTTGTCTTTTGATTTGAATGAAGACTTTGTTTGTTTGTCCTTTTAGCATGCTTCACAAATATGATCTTTTTCAAAATTAATTTTTGGAAGACCAACAATTAGATCATTTTTTGATAATTTTGAAATTAAATGCATACTTGCATAACCCAATATCTTATGCCATAGCCAGCTTCGATCTTGAGTGGTAGCAAGATATTTTAAAAATTTTAATGCAAGGTCCTCTAGATGCACAACATAGACATTGTCTTTTCTTTGGCCAGTAAATAATATGGAGTCATTATTGATGTTATGAATGATACACTTAGAGGTTTCAAAAGTCACTTTATGACCTTTATCACAAAGATGACTAATACTAAGAAGATTGTGTTTTAAATTATCAACAAGAAAAACATCATCAATGGTAAAAGAAGAATTTATACCAATTTTACCTATACCAATGATTCATCCTTTCTTGTTGTCTCTAAAAGTAACATTTCCTCCATCCTTGGATTTTAGCATGATAAAGTTTGATAGATCACTAGTCATGTGCCTAGAGCATCCACTATCAAGGAACCACTGGTTTCCTTTAAGTTTAGACTTTAAGCACACCTGCAATTAAAATTCATCTAACTTTAGGTACCCAAATTTTCTCGGGTCCTTCATTGTTAGTGCCAGATCCTTTGGTGACAGATGCACCCTTTTGAATCCAAATCATGTTATTTGTAATATTTTTCTTTTTCTTAACAGCACATGAATAAGATGTATGACCATTATGTCCACAAAAATTACATGTTTGAAGTGAACTAGATACATTTATGGCTTTCACAAAGAAGTTCTTGTAATATTTTTCAGACTTTGACATATCATATCCCAAACCAGCCTTATTAAAAGAACATCTTTGTGATCCCAACATCATTTTCAAATATTTATCCCCATTTGCAAACTTTTCTAGTTCTATGGCCAATGATTCCACTTTCTTTTTCAGAATTTCATTTTCATTTTTTAAGTCAGAATCATTTTTCAATGTCTCAAGCTCTTTTTCTAAAGAATCATTTTGATTTTTCACAATTTCAAGCTCTTCCAAGACTTTGTTATAATTATTCTTGAGGGAGGAATATTTGAAAATGATTTGTTTTGAATCATTTAGAAGTGAATCAAATGCATCTTGCAACTCTTCAAAAGTAAAAGGAGAGTCAAGATTTTTTACCTCATCATCTGATTGATCGTTTGCCATAAAGCAAAGATTTGTAGACTGGTCATTTTTAGATTCACTACTAGCAGAAGAAGAAGCATCATCTTCACTCCATGTAGTAGCCATGGCCTTCTTCTTATGTTTCTTTCTGAAGGAATTATTTTTTAGATGAGGATATTCTGATTTTACATGTCCTGGTTTCTTACACTCATAGCAAATAACCTGATCTTTTGCAAATTCTTTCTTAGATATCTCTCCTTTAGATCTATATCCATGGCCTTGAACTCTTCTATTATAGTATTTATGCATCTTCTTGGTTAATAAAGCCATGTCAACATCATTGTTGAGATCTACCACAAACTTGTTTTCATCATCATTTTGTGTGATCTTGAGAGCAACATCTTTTGATTTCTTGGCTTCCACAAACTCGTCTTTCATAAAGTTGTTTTCATATGCTATGCGATTGTCTCTGAGTTCATCATAGCTAATAATGTTCATATTCTTTCCTTCTTGGATTGCTGCAATTTTGGCTTGCCAAGGTTTGGTGAGAACCCGAAGGATTTTTCTGACCAATTCCTTGTTTGTGTAGGATTTGCCTAAAGCATCAAGATCGTTTATAATGTTGGACAGCCTTTTAAACATCTCTTCAATTGTTTCACCATCCTGCATCTTAAACAATTCATAATCATGGGTTAGCATATCAATTCTTGTTTCTTTTACCTCATTTGTTCCTTCATATGTGGCTTGAAGTTTATCCTACATTTCCTTTGCTACTTTACATCTTGATATCTTTCTATACTATTTAGCATTTACAGCACAATAAATCATGTTGATAACTTTAGCATTTGTCTCCATTTGCTTGATATCAGTCACATTGAAATTAGACTAATCTTCTGGAACTTTCTCACCATTTATAGTCTTCATAGGCATTTATGGTCTAGTCACAACAACCAGCCATACTTGGAAGTCAACAGAGTGAATGAATATTTTCATTCATTCTTTCCAATAAGTGTAGTTGTTTCCATCAAAGAAAGGAGGTATATTTGTGGAGTGTCCTTCAATAACCGCATTATAATTCATCTTGACAATGTGGATCTTTGCTCAAGGCTGTTAAACATATAAAAGAGACCAAAAGCTCTGATACCAATTGTTAGAAAATATGTATGAGACACCCAAGAACGGGGGTTGAATTGGGTGTTGAAAACTAATGCTCTATTTCTAAACAAAGGCTAGTTTATTTTTGAAATGATCAAGCAGAGACTTGAAGCTTCAAAATACAATGTAAGTTACACACTAACAGAAAATAGCAAAACTCTTTTCAAATGCTTGAAAGCAATAAGATCACAAACTTAGAAAAAAGCTTGCATTAACTCAGAATTTAAAATAAACAGATTACAAATGATAAGTTAGAGCAGTAAACGATCAGGTAGAAAATGAAGCTTCAGAAAATAAAGAGTTGAGGGATGAGAAAATCAACACCACGATATATAGTGGTTCGGATCTATAAAACAGATCCTACATCCACTCTCCAAGCATAAACCAATGGAATTTTACTATAATAGGCAATCACCAAGAATACACAAGGAACAAGCCACAAAGGCCTTTTACAACCAACTCAAGTAAACCTCTCATACTAAGTTTTTCTCTCAAGAACTTAGCCAAACTTTCTCAAGGTGAAATGCTTTCAAGGATTTTACAATAAAGAACTTTCTTTGAAGTAGAGTAGATATTCCAGGGTAAGATCAAAAGAAGAAGTAGAAGTAAGAGTACTTTCTTTTCAGATCAATGTGTATTTTTCTTCTTCTCTTTTTCCTTCTTCTCTTCTTTGCCTTTTGAGATGATCTGCTTTATATCTCAAGAAAATGAAGATTGAAGGCTTTAGATCATTTCTAAAAAAAAAAATGTGCCCAATGTTCAACTCAGAAGCTTCTCCTTCAGATGATATTGCTTTGTTTAGATGACAAGATCTTTGTATCACTTTCAATCTGATTTGCTTTGTTTCAGACTTGAGGAATTAGTTTCCCAATAAATGCATAGGTCAACTTCTGCAAAGTAGGTAGCATAGTATTTGTTTTGATCTGACATCTCTTTATCTATAATAAAGCACAAAGACCAATATCATATTCTGACTTTATAAAAAGGGAACTATTTTTATATGATAAAATATACGCTTTTTTGTTTCTTATCATGAAAATAATAAACATCATCAAAATTTATAATTACAGAGTTTAATTTCTTAAAACCTTGGGCAACATAGTCTATCATAAGTACCTCATTGCCCAACACATTGTTACATAGATTAATATTTTGGATGAGGGTTGCTAATCGATAAGGATGAGCTTTTAGTTTCTGAATTTTTTATTGACATCATAAGAGTAATAAAAATGAGTTAGAAGAAACATTGATGCTACTGTTATAACTAATCCTTTAGTATACAAGAAACCGATAACTAAGCTATGGCCTTTTTTTCCTAGGTGACCATTTTGTATGGGCTTTTAGTTTAATGTTTCTATTTAGTGGGTATTGACAAGAACTTATTGAATCCATCGTTTGAGCTCGTAATAAATTAAAAGTTGCTCCTGCTACTCAGCCTAGAGCCTTGAGCGGAGTAGTTCCCCACCCAGGAGCTACTTTACTAGATTCTGAATTCAATGGTTTCAGCACATGGCATCTACCATGTTGTCACTTTCTACACATTTTATGTTAAGCAGGTAGAGTGCAAGATTCTTAGAAGTCAAAGTGCAGTAATATGCATAGCGAATGACAGAAACAGAAGCGTATGTCATCCACAATTGAAAATTGAAATAACTATGGTTGTTATCCTTCTTTAAAGTTGCAATATGTCATTGCCTTCGCACTTTCTCTGAGTGTTTGTCCAAGTGTCCTTTTTTTCTTTTTACTATCAAGTGGCACATAAATTATTAATTTTTTATTTTGCTCATCAAACAAATTTTTAATTCTCAATTTAATTTTAAAAAAATCTCGATTTATCATAGAATTTGTATTTTATTAAAGTCTTATGGTTGATATAGTTTAACTAGATACATATTTGATTGCGAATATGATTTAATGGCAGAATTATTTTAATAACAGAATATATATTGAAAAATTATTTTAATAAAAATATTTTAAGGACTAAATTGAAAATAAAAATTACCAAAATAATAATACGGTTATTTATATTTCAACTAGGCCCCGTTCAGTATGCCGCATAAGATAAAATACTAGATAGTATTATATAAGCTATCTACCTGATAAGTTTTTATAGTATCATGTGTTTGTTGTGACAACGCGTATAACACAGTAGATTGAATAACATAATCCTATCATATGTTTATTGATAACAAATACAACATTGGATAGGATAAATATTTAATTACTTTGACTAAAATATCCTTATATATATATAAAAGTATTAAATGTACCATAATTATGTTTTAGTCGATTTTAACAAAATAAAGATATAAAAATAACATTAATTTTAACAAAATTATTTTATAGATTGATTTGAACTCAATAAATATATAAAAACATCATTAATTTTTGCCTAATTTTAGACTACTTACTTTTAAAAAAAATTATTTTAGTTATTTTTAGACTAATTATTTTTTTAAAAAAATATTTTTTGGACTAATTATTTTAGTTATTTCTTTTTACCTAATTTTATATGAAAAAAAATATATTTAGGTTTAGGGAGTATTTTGGAGATAAAACAATTTAAGTCTTATATGGAGTTCCTTATCTACTCTTATTCAACCCCCTCCCCCGTATTTAGTTATCCGCTATTAACCTATAAAAAATAATGACTGGATAAGCTAATGCAATTCGTTGTATGCGCTGAACGCTGGATTGTATTGTCTTATACTATCCAGTGTTGTCTTATACGGCGCACTGAACGCTCCCTTGGTGATTAAGGTAGACAGTCTAACTGCATATTATCTACTTACCTTCAACATTAAACTAATCCCCTACAAGGGGAAAAAAAAAAACTAGTTCCTGACAATTATCCGAATCTATTATTTATAATAATAATAATAATAATAATAATAATAATATATACTATTATATATAACTCTTGGTCTCCTTAGAGTGTTTTATATATAATTTTAATTTAAGAAAAAAGGTAGTAGATAGTTATTTAACAACTCCTCACTATCTCTTTTAATGAATTTTAAAATATAATATATTATATCTTATATATAGAATTTGAATAGTTATATATTATTTTTTATTGAATGATAATTGATAATTTTTATTTAAAATTATTACTTTATTTAAATATATTAAAATAAAAAGAATAGAATGACATGCAGTACATGTCAAGACATAAGTTGTTATTATTGTTATATATATATATATATGGCTATAAGAAAATCAGTGTTTTTGAATTTTTTATATATAATTTTAATTAAAAAAAATAGTGGGTAGTCCATTAGTAACTCCCTACTGCTTTTTATTCATTTGAAATAAAAATATATCATGTCTTATATATCTACAATATAAATAATTAGATATTAATTTATTTTTAATTAAATAACAATTAACAACTTTTATTTAAAATTTTATTTTACTAAAATATAATTAAAATAAAAAGAATGAATTGAGATGCACAGTAGCACATTTCAAGACATTATTAATAATACATGCTTAATTACAAGAGATTAATTAAGGTGTCCTTTGCCTATGAGTGTTAATTAGAGTCGTGTCCAGCAGGCCAACGTAAAGAATTAGGGTGGGTTGAGAACCAAAAAAACATGCCCTAAAAAATTAGAGTTGTTTTTAGCCTGGCTCATTTAAGGTCCAACCCCGTCAAGGGCTAACTCGTGATGGGCTAGGTTGAGTCCTATTAATTTTTTTTTTTATAAAACCTCTTTTACTTTTATGTTGGTACAAAGATATATGTGAATGATGATAACATAAAATTGGGCACTATCTCTTAGTCATAACTATCCGAATGAAATATAAGTATCCAACTAAAAATTGAAAGGATAACTCAAGTTTGGGAGTTTGAAACTGGAATCACTTGTTAGTTGCTAGAGACATGATAATTTCCTTTATGAATATGAATATTGCAAGAATATATATATA
>JASKGM010096605.1:0-12745 GCA_034509205.1 Ceratonia siliqua
CTCTATTACCAAAAAGTAGAGCCACCATGGGTAGTTTCTTTTCTTTGATGGCAAAATCCTTCTCTTTTGCAAGTTCTGTGTCCATCTTTTTCTCCTTCTCTCTCTATCCTCTCTCTCTCTCCCCTTTCCTTTTCCCTTCCAATCTAGCCAGTTTAGCCTTCTTTCCCTACTTCATTCCTTCCATGGCAGGAGGAAAGCTTTTTGGCAGAAGAAAACATGACCAGGAGAGAAAATGAAGAGGAAAGGAAAAGTTAAAAAAGAATTTTTTTATAAAAGATTACACACGTCACCACCTTATGGGTGGTGCACGATAATGTAATTTTTTCTAAGTGTACAAGTATCATTTCTGAAGTCAGATAACAATAAAATCAAATAGTTTATTATTATTTATATTTAAATATTATATTATATATTAATTTTTTGAAGTATTGATAGAATATAAAACAATTTTATATTAAAATAAAATTATCTGTGTATAATATTTATAATATAACTTTTGATGGAATCGTAAATTTTTATATAGAAAAACTCATCCTGTAAAAATTTATACAATGATGTAAGATTGATTTTAATTAACACCAAAGTCAATTGACCGCTCCATTTGTGATCCTAGGGGAAGAAATTCCTACCATCCTACCTCTGTGTGGGACAGTCTCTGCATATATATGTGTTAAAATTATAAAAGCACCAAACAACAGAAAACTGAGCTTGTGATGAATATTTGTAGGCAACATGGAGAGGGGATAAAAAGGGAGGAACATCTGAATGTGTTTACAGTGGTAGTGGAAAAGTGCCATTATTACGTGCTGCTTGTGCTTTTGTTGGACTAGCAATTGCCATGGTTATGGGGCATGCTTTTCTGTTGATTGCTGTTAGTAATTCATCACCCTCTTTAGTTGCATGGGATCCTCATTCTGCTTCTGCCAAGTCTCTAACACGCCAAGCTGGCTTTTTCTTCATTGCAACTTGGTAAGATAAAGTTTTTAAGTTCTCTTATTCTTTACCTATTGTAGTTAATCATTTTCCTTGTTCATATTTGCCTGTAAATTGATGAAAAGTTAATGGTTCTGATTGGGAGCGTTGCACCAAAATAATTTAAGATTAAAGAGTAACTGAGATAGAGAAAGAAGTGGGGGAGAGCAAGAGGAGATAGAAGAGAAGTAAGAACATGTGCAGATTGTAGGGTGATGTGCAAATTTAAAATGCTCGCAAGTTTATAAATCACTAATAGTCTAATAATAAGTTTACCTCGAGGTCGATCTCTCAAGGAGTTGCAGTGGTCTAAATTTTTAATTATTTTTTTTAAAAAATTAAATTTACCAAACACTAAAAATAAAACAAAACAAAATTAAAATAAGTAAATTGAACAAACTAAAATCCTACACACTCTAATCAAATTATTACGAAAGTTCAAAATTAATTAAACTCATTAAATTAGAATAATACAAAATAATGACTTAAACTGAATTAAATTCTATGCAAATTAAGTGGATTAAACTAAAATTCCTAAGTCGAGATTATTGATTTTTTGTACTAAAGCTAGAGAACCTAGATGATCACTGATAGCACTCACTTACAATCAACTAATTAATTTCTTTGATCCAGATAATTATTTAATTAATTAAATTTAGCACAGGAAAAAGTATACAATCATCTAAATTAAATTAAACCAATGAATTTAATTTAAACTCATGTTCAAGAGAGCTTAATTAAGTGCAGATAATGTATCTAACACATAATTCTCATATCTCAATTTTAATCACAAATAAGATATTATCACTCTACAATTTATAATTAAACTGGATAAATAACAATGAACAAGAAATAATCTAAACTTGCAATAAAAACAATCCATCAAAATATTCAATATACTCATGGTAGCTAAACTAAACACCCACAATATGTTCAGCCTCTCATAATTAAATTTAACCCAATAAACTTAATTATAAAAATCTCAAACATATTGCAAAAATACAAAATAAAAATAGAAGATGAAATCCTTCCCCCGCTGCAACAACAATGGTGTGAACGGTGGCTGTGGTGGCCGGTAATGATAATGCAACAACTGGTCATGGTGGTGATATGTTTGTGTTTTTTCAAATGATGGAGATAGTAGGATATTTATAAGGAGGAAAAGGGGAAGTCTTAGCAAAGGAAGGAAATTGATAAAAGAATTTTGGTGGAAAAGGAAAGCAACAATCCTAGTAAAAAAAGGAATTTAAAGAATTTATTTTATTATTTTTTTGTTTAGAAATAAGATTTCAAACTCTTCTTGGATACTTCCTACAAATATACAAAACAAAAGTTAAAATAATATAATTCTATAACAAAATACATAAAAAGAATAAAAATTATAACAAAATAATAAGATAAATATTGATGGTCCCATCATTCAATTAATAATTCAAAATGTTAGTTCCATGTATAATGATCTGCAAATCATTTAAAGGAACATTAACTTTTAAATTCCAATTAAATAGTCCTTATTCAAATGGAAATCTATCCTAGACAATAGAAATCCTGCTGGTGTGAAAGCTCTAGAATAGGTCTTACTAGCATACTAAAATATAAAGTTTGTCATCATAAAAAATAATGACTAAAATGTAAATAATTCTCTTTAACTTAGAAGTTGTACAATTTTCCTGTTATATTATAAAAGTAAGCAACGTACCCTTTAAAATAAGAAATCTATTCAATTTGACCATGCTATTAACTTTTTCATTAAAGAAGTTAGGGCCATGCAAAGAACCTCTTAAATTTAGGAGTTATGCAATTTATCCCATTATGATGTTATGTGATATGGTCTTAGTTTAGGAAATACATTGCTAACTTTTGGAATACAATAGGATAAACTACACAATTCCCTAAATTAAAGAGAGTTGTTTGCATTTTAGCCAAAAATAATTATGAAGAACTGATGCACTTATTTTTAGACATTGGTATGGTCACATTACATTAACAACACGCATGTCAAAATTAAAAAAAGAATTACTATATTAGACACATGTCAAAATGATGACTTGACACAACTTATTCCCTAAAAAGTAGAAACTAAATTTGAAATTGTCATCAAGAGTTAGAGCATATCAACGTCTAATCAAAATATATAGATATATAAGATACAATATGATACAAACACTGTAATACAATAAACTATAAAGTATTTAAATACAATTTAAAATATTATATCATGTCTCATACAAATATCATATACTTATAACACACTTTGGTGTTTGTTTGTAGGACCTTTTTTGCAGTTGGGGAGACTCTGTTGTTGGCAGGGGTGAGTGTGGAGTCAGGGCATCTGAAGAACTGGTCTAAGCCCAAAGGCAGTTGCCTTATTCTGAAACAAGGTTTGTTTGCTGCGGCTGGGGTGTTTGGCTTAGCCACAGTCTTCCTAGCTGCTGGTTTATACTTAACAGCATTACGTACACAAAGAATGTTTCAAGAGCAAGAAAATGTTCGGACAGAGGTTCTTGAGGCCTCTGCACTTTATGCTTCTCCACCAACTTCACCTCAAAGGCATAATCTCACAGCCATTGCCAGAGAGAACCCGATTGCCAGACAGAATGAGAATGAGCATCTTTTATTTGTATTTCCCACCCCTTACAACAAAAGCTCCAGAATATTGTAAACCAAGGGGAAAATAAATCATATTTGAGCCTTTGAATTGGGCCAAATAATTGTGATCAAGAAAGGAGTCAAATTCTAGCAGTTTACAAATAGTAATCTTTATATTTTCATTTGTACCAAAAAATAACTTTTCTTTCTTTATAAGGGACAATAAATATAAGAATATTTTGATCATTTGGATTAAAGGATATAATAAATGAAAGGACAAAATTAAAACATTTGTGTTATGTCAAAAAGATAAAATTATTCCTGTATTTATTATGTCGTTAAAATAAAATGATTATAGTACTCTTACATTTATTACATCTATTAAAGAGAAAGAATTGATTTTTTAGTCCATAAAAAAAATGTAGACATTGTCAACTTTGACAACACTATGAAAAAGTTAACAATCTATATATTTGTATCATTATATATACACAAATGAATTAAAATATTAAAAAAGTTTACAAACTTTTTATCATGTATATAACTTTTAATGATATAAAAGATATTTATTTATAATTTTTTATAAAATCCTATACAAAATGTCACAACGTGACGGCCGGTGAAATAGCCATCATTTTATGACTTTGAGGCGCGTGAGGGAAAACGCAGAGAAAATGAGAGTCGCCACCAATTAATTAGAAGGATAATTGGGATCCTAAAAAAAAAAAAAAAGGAAAACTGGCCCTTGGAACCAGAGGAATGGTTCGGGAGTCTAATTACGAGTAGGGAAGGTGTTAGGCACCCTACAACATCCATCCCTAATGATGGTTACCATAAATTGTTTGTGCTTTAATGAATTTTAATTTATTTAAAATTACTCCCCCTTTATTAGTAAAATAATAATGGACAAAATTGAAAAAAATAAATAACTAGACCTGCCTTACCAAGTAAGTGCCTACGTACCCTAAAAGGGATCAAGGTCAACGTAGTTCGAAAGTTCGTTTGATTAATTAATTAAAAGGCATTAGGTCATTTAGGGGAAATTAAATTTTCACTTAAAGCCTAAAAACTGAGACTTTGGGAAAATAAAATTTCACTGAAAGTCTATGAAAACTAGGACATTAGGGGGAAATAATATCCACTGAATGCCTGTGAGAATCAAGACTTTGGGGAAATGAGATTCACTGAAAGTCCATAAAAAGGAACCGAATTTAGGAGAAGATAAACTTTTACTGAAAGTCCATTAAATGTTGAGTCTATGAAATTTATGAAAATAATATTGTGATAAAGAGATTTGAAAGAAATAGGGGTCAAAATGTGATTTTTAAGAAATTTAGGGGACTAAGATGTAATTCTTGAAAATAAGGAGGGCCAAAATGGCATTATCGAAAATGTTGAGGACTAAACTTATATTTTTGAAAGTAATAGGATCAAATTATAATTTATGAAAATATAGGGGTTAAAATGTAATTTATGAAAGTATATGGGTCAAAATGTAATTTATGAAAGTTATGGGTAAAAAATAAAATTATGAGGTAAAGAGATTGAAAATGAAATTATTAGAAGATTAAGGGTTGGGAATGCAAAACTTTGGAAATATTTGAATTGGAAATCCAATTAATTTTATTTTTGCAATTCTTTGCTCAAAACCATGAAGGAAATAATGAATTTTGAACCCCTTTTGAAAATAAATGGTCCTTGAAGCCATTTTTTTTAATATTTATTTAGGCCTTTGGAATCCATTTTATTAATAAATAGATAAACAGATGAGAAACTAAATGACTGAAAGGAATGAGATAAACACTTAACAGACCATACAGAAACCAACGTGGCTGCAAACAGAAATGAGTGTTTGCCAAAGAGGGGCAACAGATTACCTAGGTGCAAAAGGGACCTTTGTGTTTCAGATCCCCCCCCCCCCCCAAGCTATTCTTCCAAAAGAGAGTAATTAAAAGAAAGATCACTTAAACTATCAATAAGGTAATTTAAAGAATACCATCCATGGGCTCAAAAATTACCAATGACCACTTAAAACCGAGACTGCCAGTAGACACTGGAAACTGAGGATACATCAGAGGGGTATATACCAAATATATCAGTTTTGAATAAAGGAGGGTCAGAAACCCTCAACAAGCCCTTCTAATATGCACAGATTTTTCTTTAGCAATGTATTTTAATAAGGAACTGCAACCTGCTCTTACCAAACCTCTGTACTAAGCCTAGACCAGCAGTTGAGACAACTAACAGAATTTAGAATATGTTTTGGTTGCAAATCAAAATAAAGGCACATATACTAATTCCCACAGTAGCTAAAGAGTTTTGATTAGTGACCTCTCAAATTTCACTATCCAAAAACGCAGTAGCATCTACCCAACTGAAAAATGTTGTTTGATTAAAAGGAACCTATGTATTCACTGCAAGTTATCAAAACAACAAGCCTCAACTTAAAAGTTACGGCCTCCAAATTATCCAGAAGATCAGATTCTCCTATGCCTCTTAAATTAAGTTAACCTCAACAAGTCAGTGAGCTAGTAATCCTGGAATCATTATGTTTTGACCCGCAAGATCATCAGGTGACTTCTAAATCTGCTATGGAATAATGGATTCCAAGAACATAGGATCTGGCTTAATACTACATTATATCCAGGGGAATAACCACTCAAATAGAATTTCAGAATGCCAGCCATTCTAAACTTAAACAGTTGGAAGTTCATAATTTAGCATGTGGTATCAAGTTCGGCCAACCAAACAAAGAGAAAGATTACATAGGCAAACAGAAAACGAGATAGGATTCATCACATCCTGAACATTAAACGAATTTACATACATTCTGAGCCACCAATTACATAATCAAGCAGAAAGAGATAACTAGAAATATCCAAATCAAACGTTGACTTAATTCATAAATTCCAAGAAGAGAATGACATCAAATTCAAACCTTGATTTTTAGCTAACAGGGATGGTGCGCACTAACTGAATCAGAAGCAAACTCAACACCCCAAGTGTCCAAAATCGTTATCCCCTCCAATAACCAAAGAATTCGGCCCCCTCCTCTTTCCGTCAGTTCCCCCCTTTTTTCTCAAACTTCTCCCTTCTCCTTTAATAGCCATCCCAGTCCAACTAATTTCGGTGCCAACCCCTCGAGCTAATCCCGCAGCTAGGGCTGATAGGGAAATACAAATCTCCCCACAGAGATCCTGTCACGCATGGGCGAGACGAAGGCCGAGAGATATCTTGATGTTGAGCCCCCGAAATCAGATAACCCGTACCCCTTTTTGCCAAAATAGAACACCGCGACCTGGACAACGCCGAAAGCAAAAGGAAGTAGACATGGGAACAGGTGAGGGAAAACTGCTGGCTAGGGTTCGGCAGAGATATTAGATGAATCGGGGGAAAACCAAATATAATATGTAGGGGATCAGAGGAAAGCATACCGGTAGGGGTAGGCATGCTCTGGTGGTTGATCACAGGAAAGTGAAAAGGAGAAAACGACATCTCCTATGGAAATGCAGAGGGCGTACGCGCGAAGGAAGAGGGGCAGAATGAAAGGCTACGCGTGCAGTGTAGGGGGGAGAAGGCAATGGATCCGGGTCGTGGATTAACATCAGTGGGCCGGACTGGGTTACCGGGTTGGGTAGGCGTTAAAGGGGATGTTGGGCCCATGAGGGGTATTGTACTGGACTGGGTTCAGAGCTTTGGGCTATCTGGTGGTGTATTAGGCTGGAGGGATTTTGGGCTTCGATTTTTGGCACATTAGGCTAGAGGTTTTGGGCTGAAATGCTTGTTGGGTTTTTTTTTTAACCTAAAATTTGTAAATAATGGAATAAAATAAATAAATAAATTAATAATAAATAAATAAAAAGTGAAAAAAAATTGGACAAAAATAGGTGTTTACATAAAATAAATATTTATACAATTTTTTTATTTTATTAATAATTGAATTGTTCATAAACTTAATGATGCAAGCATCAACTTTTTTAATATCTACACACGTAATAGTTAAATTTGAATCCAAATATTTTACTAATAACTCAATTCATTTATACCCATTCTCGTTTAAGTAATTATAGTATAATGTCAAATAATACCTATTGGATATGCAAAGAGTTAGTTTAGTGATTAAAATATGTTTTCTTTACTTTAATTATTTGAGTTTAAATCTTATAGTTAATATTTAAGAGAATTTATTCTTTTAAATACACAAATTCAATATAAAAGTGTATTCTTAAGATCATTTATTAAAAGATTTAATTTTAATTGATATATAAATTAATTTGAGAATATCTTACCTTATAAAAAGAAAATACCTATTGGCAAATCTTAGGAGAGGTGTAAGTTCAGTTTCATATATTAGAGCTTTGAGGGAAGTAATGGAATGGGGATTGAGAATCCTCATACTAAGATTTGGCTAAACAAATTCTAGAAACAACGAAAAGAAGCTTTGGTGGCCACAATATATTCTTTCCTTTTGACCTTTGTTGCTGTTCCACAAAAATCGCTTGCTTTTTCGTAAATCTCACAACATGTCTCAATCTTATAAACGAGGTACGTTACTCTTACGTTATTAAATTTATATTTTTTTTTATAAAAAATATTTATATCATTCATTAACTTATATAAAATCAATAATAACAGAGTAGGTACGAAAAGAAGTGTGAGAAGTTACTAGGTATAATTAAGGATGTGTAATTGATTAAGTTAAACTGTTAAATTGACCAAATCGAACTGAATCAAAGAAGAAATTAATTAAACCAAACATTAGACTGTTTAGTTTGGTTAAATAATATCTTAACCGAACTATACATGGTTCGGTTAACGGTTTAATTTTTTCAAAATCGCAGTTAATTGAACCAAATTGTATATATATAATTAATTAAATATATATTAAATATAATTAAATATATAAATATATATAATAACATTTATATATAATTATAATTATATGTATTATTTTTTAATATATAGTATATTATTTATAATTTATAATTTTTTATTTATTTGATAATAACAATTATTTATGATTAACTGAACCAAACCGAACTGCTAAACAACGGTTCGATTTGGTTTAGTTTTTAGTAAAAAAAATTAATTAATCAAACCGAACCGAACCATTTATATTTGATTGGTTAAGTGTTCAATTTAGTTCGAAATCGAATCAAACTAAACCGTGCACAACCCTAAGCATGCTTGTTAATTATGACACTATGATTTATATGGCTCTTTTTTTTTATGCAATTCTTATATAATTTGTTTATTATTATTTTATATTTTATATTATTTAAACTATTTTTTATGTTTGATATTTTCATAAATTTTTTTGAATTTTTTATTTTTTTAAATAATAGTTTTAAATCTTAGAGCAATAACATTAAACTTTTTTACTGTTTAAAAAAAAGTAAAAAATTATAAATTTTTTTTTTAAATTACAAGTTATAGAAATTAGTTAAATAATATAAAATAAAAAAACCTAAAAAAATGGTTTATCGAATGTAGAAATAAAAAAGTGCTATATGAAAAATATAGAGGAAGGATGTTGTAATATAATAATACTTGATTTATAGTTGTGTTTGTAGTTAAGAATCAAGTATTTATAATTTTTATTAGAAAATAAAAATTAAAAAATATATAAATAAGATAATTAAAGCTTAATTGATTAGAAAAATAAAAGAAATTTGAAAAAAAATCCATTTGATATGATTTTTTCATGTAACATAAATTTTATAAATAATTAAATATAATGGAAGAAAGAAAAAGTAATAAAGAGAACTAAAGTTTCAAATAATTAAAAAATAAAAGAATATATCAGTTGACGCAATTTCTCCACGTATAACAGAATATAATGGATATTTCCTGCTCCTCTTCTTCAATAAATCTTAATATAGTTTAAAGTAAAATGTTTTCATATAATTTACTTGACATTTATCATTTTATTAAATTAATATTTGTCACTTTATTAATATTATATTTTTTTAATTAAAATAATCATCTTATTATTTTTTTATTAAATTCTTTTTAAAAATTCATTTATTATTGTTGTATGGTATCTCCTCTTTTTATTAATAAGAAATAATATAATTATAAATACATTTAATAAAATCTCTTAATTTATTCCATGATTGAGTACGATTTAATAATTATCTTAACAAAATGATTTATCATATTTCTCTTAATACTAATAAAATGTCAAATTTATTGAAATAAAATTTGAATTCAAATTTATATGTACAAAACTTTTTACATATAGTGTAATCTGCTCCCACTTCACACAATTTTTTTCTGTACTCATTTACGCATAGTTTTTTTTTTTTGTGTCTTTGTTTCAATTTTATTTGTTTCTTTTTGTTAGTAACCATATAGAAAATTATTGATTCTAAATGAAATTTATAAAGATACAATTGATTTTATACTTTTTTTTCTTTTGCGAAGTATGATATGAACTCGAGATTTTGGAAAAATAATGTTTAGAGAAAGGTAACGAATTTGTCATTATATCTATTTATTTTCTTTCATTTTCATGGTTTTCATTGTCTCTCACTCTTCTTTATGACCCATGTTCTTCTTTTTCATATGTTTCTATAACAAAGATTCAGTAATAATTACAAATAGAAAGTTAGAGAAAAATGAAGGTATGATTCTTGACGATACCGTAACCTCTTATGAGGACAACGGCTTTTTTAAGAGTCACCGCGCTTTTACTATCCATTCAAGATTTTGAATTCAAATTTATATATATAAAACTTCCTAAATTATTTCATAAGTTATATGTATTTTTTTAAATGCTTTGAAAAAGAGTCCCCCTGTATTTCTTTATTTATTTGAAAAATAGAAATAATTAATTATTTTAATAATCATGTTATTGTTCTTCCGTCATTTATTAGTTTAAGTATAAACCAATGAGATATTTAATTTATTTAAAAATTTTATTTAAGGATAATTTTAAAAATTACAATTATAATTAGAAGAACATATTAGTAGGCAACTGAAAGTGCCAATTATCTCACCCCGCTATAATTTTCCATACAAGTTAGAATAATTGAAGGTTTCATTTCTACATAGTTAGATGTAACTATTAGAAACTAGAGGTAAATAATAATCGAGCCAATAAGTTGAGCTAAGTAAGTGTAATTTTCTTTTATATATATATTTACACAACATATAAACATTATTTTTTTATATATGTTTCATGAAAAAAAAAGATTTGTTTATATATTTAATATTTGTTTATAATTTTTTTAAATACTTAAAATTTTAAAATATATACATACCAAAATATTTCAGCCTTCATACATCATAAGAAATGATTGGTCTATATATATGAAAAAATATATATTTTGTTCTATGTATGAATACAAGTAAATATTGTCTCATTTATTTATTTTTATATCTTAATAGCACACTTCAAATAAAATTATTGTAATTGTTTAATAACGTTATAAAAATAGTAAAAAATTTTATAATAAAATAATATATTGTGCCAGGCCAAATGTAATATTATAAAAAGAAAAGTCCATATTTTAATAAATTAGATATAATTTTTCATAATTTTAAACGTCACTATTTCAAAATTGATATTCTTTTTTTAATCACTCTAAACAAATATTGTCTTTTTTAATCATTTCACTTAATTCTTCAAAGTGATTTTCAATTGTTTTAATTCCTTAAATATTACTTTCCCATTTCAAATTATTTATCGTTTTATCGTTTTATTTTATTTTAAATTATCTGTCATTTTATATTATCAATAAAATATTAATTGTTATTTTTCTAATGTTACCCTTATTTATTGTTAACTTCAATATAATAATAATAAGAGTTTAAATTAATTTTAATAATGGTAATTTAATTAAGTATAACTATTTTTTATTAAAATTAAGACTATTTAATAAATTACTTAATTCTTGTATCATTACCTTAAATAACAGATAATTTGAAACAGATAAAATAATTAATATTAGAGTTTGTTTCATTTAATTCAGTTATATAGAGCTCATGTATGTGGACAAATAATAAGTTTGTATAGCTTTGATAACAGAAGCAACCAAACTCTGTAAACAAAATAATTAATGGAGGATACTACCCTACCGCCCACAGTGGGCGGTAAGGTATTTTCAAAAATTTTTTATATTTTTTTTGATTTTTTAAAATTTTTTTATTTTTTAAAATTAATTAATTAAGTTTTATATTATAAATTTTTTTTAGAATTTTTAAAGATGTTTTTGTATTTTTTTGTAGAATTTTTTAAGTTGCAAATAAATAGTAAAAAAAAATTATGGATGAATAGTAAAAGAAATGTAAAAAAATTCAAGAAAAAATTGAAAAATATTTTAAAAAATTCTGAAAAAAATATATAAGATAAAAAATACTTAATTATTTTTAAAAAGTAAAAAACTTAAAAAAAACTTAAAAAATAAAAAAAATAAAAAAAAGGGTGGGGTGTAGTTTAGAAAACTCCTTAATTAATAGTTAATGATATATTTATCTTTTATATTTTCAATGAAAAATTTGAAAGTTAAGATTTAAAATTTGAAATTTAAAATATAAGTATTAAATTTTACATAATGAAAATTAATATTAAAAAGAATTATTGAAAATTTTTATAAATTAAATTATATATATGTTATATTTAAATAATTAATTATTATCTTATTTTATTATTATTTTTAATTTTAATTATTAATTAATAAGGTTATACATTGCACGAATTCATTCCTATAATTAATGAAAGTATGATATTCAAATCATTGTTGCTCAAGCCCATAGCTTGAAAAGAAGCAAAGAGCTAAAGACAAAAGTCAAAAGATCCTAATTAATTCATATTACTTTTGCAGCTTTAATTGCAAAAGATCCTCTGAGGTGGAGGTGGGATACTCTGCAGTTAAATTTCCAATTACGCTCTTCTTAGAAGTTTCTTAGGAAAAAATAAAATATTTTTTTAAAAAGAGATATTATTTTATTTTTAAAATATAATAATAAATTTTTTTTATTAATTTTTTTAATTAAAGAAATCAAAAAATTTATTTTTTTAAGTTAAAAATTCTTTTATTTCAACTTCTTAATTTAAAAAAAAATACAAATAATTTAAGTTTTTATCAAAATATCTTTCTTTTAAAAAAAAAACCTTCTCTCAAAAAATAAAGATATACGAACAGACGAGATCGAGTCCTTTAATGTGTCACAGTTTTTT
>JASKGM010096647.1:0-12743 GCA_034509205.1 Ceratonia siliqua
GCTTCACGAGGGAAGTATAGTTTCTTGTAGCTCTCCACCATAGCTGCCACTTCCAAATGACCTGTTTTAATGAATTCTTGTTATCAAACACAATCACGCAACAATTTATCAATGAAGGGAAAGTTACCTAAGATTGTTAAAAAGCGAAAAGGTATGCTAACCGCAACATAGGGGGAAGAACCAATCAACCGGGCCAATTCCATTACACTCAGCAAATGTCATATGACACGCTACTAGACTGAGCACCTATTTAACAATGTGGTGCATGTGAGTTACTTTGAAAGACAAGGGAATAAGGGATTTAACATTTTACGTGCATCAATGCAATAAATAAGGAATTGATTATGAAATCTTACATCATCGATAATCCATTGCTCAGGAAACAAAAACTTCATAAGCGATCTCATACCGTAGCACCCATCATATATTATCAAATATTCACTGTCAATATTGTTTGAACATCATATTTTGTTGGAACTATGTTAATGTACTGCTTAATGGAGAAATCGTTATAAGATTGTCCACTAATACATAACACTGGTACGTGTGTACAATTTGAAAGACAAATGATTAGCATTACTTACTTGGGGTCTTCAGACTCAGAAAATATGTATGCACCAACAACCAACTCTTGATGAGTGACGTCCATGTCAAAATTGACATGCTTGTACCTACGTATCCACTGTTGCAATGTTCAATTCACCAATGTAGTTAATATAGCAGTCTCATGACATTGGTGAAAGTGACAAGTATTAACTCATTGCATCTTTATCCAAACAACTGTGTTGATTATGGTCAAATTTGAGCTTTGCAATGCATACATCATGTTACTATTAACTCAACCGTATAATCACTACCATTACCTCTGGTACAATCAGTGTGCCATTCTCTACAAGTTCCTGCAACTGTCTTCGTGGATCAATATCCCATTGTCGTTTTCTTCTAGCCCCTATGGTATTGTGCAATCTATGCAATGTTTGTGTTTTATTTTCATTTCCAACATGCTCTGACCTAAATGATTTGAACAATCTTCTTGCCTTCGTGGTTGTCTATTATGCATATAAGTTAATTAGTTAATAATTGTGTTGCTTCAATAGTAAAGCCAAATAATAATACATGCCATCCACAACATAAACTTTCAATGACAAAAAAAAAGAATTACCTAGTGGTTCATCATCCCTTGAATGTGGAGCTTGTCCACTGTGATTTGTCGTTTATTTTGTGGGTTCTGAGACATATCTGAAATGTCGCAACGGGATTTAGGTGTTGCATGAACCTCACTTGTGAGTGTTTGGTTGCCATTTTTGTTGCTGGACTTCTCAATTTGTCCTGGTGTGTTAGTTTGATAGGGAGACGATATTTTGTTTTTTGAGCATGAACTGCGCAAAGCAGTTTGGCGTTTACGGTGACCTCCTGAATTACCGACATGGAGAGAGTGTTGAAACTGTCTGTCGCTTTTGCCACATACAATGGAAATTAGATAGTTTACCTTCTTGTCAAGTGCAGGCATCTTCTTATGTAGTCCTTGGATCGATTCATAAAGTGAGTTCTATTTGAAAATTTAGACACAAATCATGAATGGTATAAATGCACATGTAGAACTTCAGGCTAACTCAATCATGAAGTGCACTAACTATGTCATACATTCGTTCATTTCATCTTATACAAATGTCATATAATTATTTAACATGCGTGTATGCACTGGAGTGCTACTAAAAGGTTGTTTGACAAATTTTTAGCATTGGTCCACATACATTCAGTGTTAGTATATTTTTGTCAGGCTTGTGTGCGTGATATAGTATGTGAGTATATGGTTATTGTTAACGGGTGTTTGTTTGTTCATATACTCTTAGTACACCATTTACACAATTTTTTCCCATGGACAGTTTCCATCCCCTGTTTCATGGACATTATTTGTTACCAAAAGATTACGATGGATAACGTTATTGGGTGGCAGGCTGACATTTTTAAAAGAAGCAAGTTTCTATCAAATATTAGCTTTTGAGTCAATAGCCTGAACCATGTTTTATGTTGGTCAACAAATAATCGCCATTTTGTTCTCGCAGTACAGCGGTGCAAATGTGAGACCACATTGTGTTTTTCTTCTACAACAGCACCTAAAAGGTGGTTATGTAATGTCAATGTGAAGTGCTTATAATGCTGACTCATTCAGAAGAAATTTCAACTTTCATCTAGTGTTCATGTTAGATGCCGAGCTTTAATCCCTTTTGTTTATCTAACAGCATTTAACATTTTCATGGTGCACAAGGGCTAAACTCCGGGTCTTTCTATGTGTTCTGCTAATGTACTCAGCTTACTTACCCCCACAAAACATTGTGGCTGAGCTTCCACGTCAGGTGAATCATCTGCTGAGCCGCTTGATATGCTATCCACTTCCAAATCATAGGGAGCTGGGTTTTGGATTGCCATCGTTACTTTGCTGGATGCTTCCTTCACCAACAGGTATTGACCGAACGTGGTGGTCACTGGTTTGGTGATGGAGATACTGGCTGAAGTGTGGTTGGTTCTTTGTTTTGCATAAGAGAGGCAATGGCTTAACCGGAACATGTAAGGATGTATTTCATATGTCTATTGGCGTGAACCTACATGGTTAAATGAAATGATATGTGGGTCAGATAACTTTTATTGAAACACACGCATGCAGGGGAGATATGATGGTTAATTGGAGAAATGCATTTATTAACAAGTGACAGTAGTTGTACTTTCTTTCATTCCCTCATTATAATTGAACTTCCTATTATTACATCAGTTAACATAGTCATTGGGTATGGACGCAGTTTTGTTAACTACACTAACTTGCAGTTACCTTTTAAACTCAAAAATAGTTTAACATGGTTAGACTCTGATTGGGTTTCAACTAAGTCTTTTATGGCTTTATCTTACTTCCAATAAAGACTACTTCTGAGTTTTGGTGACATGAGTGAACATTTTATTATCACATTTGTAAATGTTATTATAGGGAAATACTATCCTACATCCCTTACTATATTCGTTTCCATCATTTAAATACTATCCTACATCACACCCCCTTTTTTTTTCTTTACCTATTTTTTATGTTTTTTTATAAAATTTCTTTACTTTTTTAAATTAATTAACTATTTTTTATCTTATGTATTTTTTTCAGAATTTTTTAAGATGTTTTTGAATTATTTCTTGAATTTTTAACATTCCTTTTATTATTGATTCATTATTTTAAGTTACTATTCATTTGTAACTTTAAAAATTTTGAAAAAAATACAAAAACATCTCAAAAAATTATAATAAAAATACATCATATCAACATATAATTAATTAAGTTTATAAAATAAAAATCATTAAAAAAACTTTTAATAAATGTGTAAAACTCCCCTACAGCCACAAAAATGTGGCTGTAGGGGAATGCTTCCCTTAATTAAAATCTTTTTTAAATGTGTTTTATATTAAAGAATAATTATTTCCAAATTCTTGAACAACCATTCATTAATAATTTTACTTTACCCATCACTGCATATGTATAAGAAAAAACAAATAGAAACAGAATGTAATATGTTTCAATTACAACGGTCATGTTTAGTTGATAAACACAAAATATATAAACCAGCAACAGTATGAATGGATAAATTTTGCACAAGCTTAGCACACTCGCTATTCATTGCTGAATTATAAGTTAAATTTGGTTGAAGCTACATATTTGCTATATGCGTTTACAATTGCAAGACTTGTGGTGTATCATAGTGTCCCTTTACTTGATCGTACAAATTTTGTCACATTAGAGGTTTCGATATATATATATATAGATACATAAAAATATATCTATATATATTTTATTTATTTGTATATAGCAAATTGATACTTCGTTGAGAGGTGAAATGTATATATGTTGAATGTGTGATACATGAAGAACGACTTCTAATTAAATCATGTTGTTTAAATTTCTTTGTTGGTTTATATTCCAAATTAATCAAATTCATTAAGGAGTAATTAATTTCTTACTTGAACATTACAACCCCATTTAACAATGACACTATTTGTATTATATGAGATGTTGTCGAAATGTAATTAATTAATTATGTTGTTTAAGTTAAAAGCTCTTGTATGAAACTATTTTGTACGTCAAAAAGGCATAGTGTGTGGAAGCACATAAATTTTTTATCGGTTACAATCTTTGAAAGTTAAGGGTACAATATACTGCAGTTCGTATATGCAATAAAAGTTATATATGAAATCGAACGCCCTGTTCAATTTGTTAGCGGATAATCCTATATAAATAAATTAATAAATAAATACATATATATATATATGTGTAAATATATTACTATATCCAATACTAGCATGTCCTGAATGTCACCAAAAGTTAAGTTGTCATAATGAATTATCCAATTTTTATCATCTAATATAATTGGTTTATAGCCAAAATTATATTTGTGCAAGATTTTATTTCATCCGAAAATCCAAAGTGTGGACTCAAGATACGATCGGGAAGTTAAAAAAAATATATTGCGAATAATTTTGGTGCGTAGAAGATGCATTGAAATGCAGTAAACAATATGATAAGATTCTACGTATGCTTTCCTTGGAAGGTATGAAGACTGTTATGATTAGTTGATAGCCAATAATTTACATTTGCCAATGTTATGATACACATATTTGTCATCAGTATGGAGTTTCTGTTATGTCAACTAATGGAATAGCCTATCAGGCAAGGGCACTAAATCTGGCTACCCAATACCTATTTCCCTGACCATATATGGTAACATGTCCTCTATACCTCACATTATAATTGGTACCTTGGTCAAAGTAAACGATCCCATTTAACAATGACTATGAATACTCAGGTGTATGCACAAGGACTTACAATTAATTGTTACGCTTATAAATATATCCTTAATCTGTAATTTAGCAAATAATTTAGATAACTTTAACCAAGATTAAAAAAAGGGACTTCATAAGAAGAATTTGAACCATTTGGATGATTACTTCATTTTGATGAGTTTTTACGTTGTGGAGTATGCAACGAAGCTACGGAGCTAATGGTAATATCTTGGTCATAACGTTGAAAATTTTTGTATACTAATATTACATGTTGACGTTTATGAAAGCTAAATTGTGCGGAAAAAAGAGGAGGTCTATTTGATGGCAGACACTTCCTGACAGCCCCATTTTGGGGCTACAGGGGAGATTCAGCACTTCAAATTTTTATTTTTTTCTATTCTTTGTTTTTTTGTTTACTTTTTAGCATTATTAAATTATTGTCTTTTTCATATAATTTTTTGAAATATCTATGATTTTTTTTTAAATTCTTTTAAAAAAATTGACACTTTTCGTCAACAATTTTTTGATACTATTTATTTATAAGTAAAAACATTTTAAACAAATTTGCTTTGATCTCAAAAGATTCTTAAAAAGAAGCATAGTATAAATAATAATGTATTACTATTAAAAAGTACAAAAATTATTTAGATCAAAAGTACTAAAAAAAAATAGTATGACTTATCCTTACACCACAAGATAGGAGTTTTGTTGTGTCTCTTTGAAATGATGAGTATCAAATAGGGGAACTCATATCCAACCGCCACTGTTTGTGGCGGTAGGATAAGTTATGTACTTTTTTTTATTATTTTTAGTAGTTATTATAATAAATATATTTATCTTATTTTTTAATATTAATACATTATTATTCATATTATATATTTTTGAACGAATTTTTTAAAATGTCTTTATATTTTTTTAAAATTTGTTTACTTATACATGAATAGCTTCAAAAATATTAGAGATGAATAATGGCAATTTTTTTAAAACTATTTTAGCAAATACATAGATTTTTCAAAAAATTCTCTAAAAATTATATGACGTAGACAATAATTTAATAATGCTCAAAAGTCAAACAAAACAAAACAAATGATCAAAAAAATAAAAATTTGAAGTGCCGAATCTCTCCTATAGCCACAAATTTGGGCTGTAGGGGAGTGTATGCCATTAAATAGACCTCCTCTTTTTTCTACACAATTTAGCTTTCATAAACATCAAAATGTAATATTAGTATACAAAAATTTTTAAACGTAATTACCAAGATATTAAATAACCTCTGTAGGTTAATATAATACAATTCCCACACATTTAAAAATAGCATTAAAACTTTGGTCTTCAACTCTGGAGTATCATTAACTAATTTCAAGTTGATCTTAAAATATCAGCTGAAGTAGTAAAATTTTGTGAAAGAGAGGTAATGTGTGGCAGTGGACAAGGGGCAACGTATAAATACACTCATTTTCTAAGAAAAAAGAAAGAATACAAGAGAAATTTTTTTTTTATCTTGCATAATTCATAACGTTATAAAACGTTCGCACACAGTTCAACACAGAAGAAAAAATAATTTAAACTAAATATGATCATTATGAATCTATTTTGCTGGTATATTATACGAAGTAAACTCAAATACTTGTGTTATAAATGACATGCGTAATTATAAATTTAAAATGAGTTTTTAATCAAGCCACATTGCTCCTCTATAAAGTAGGAAAACTACCCCAGGAACAACCCATTGAACATAACAGAAGGGAGTATCCGTTCACAGTTAGCAAAGTTCCGAACTGTCAAAGACGTCAAGGGGGGACTAAGCTACCGTCCCCCCCAATTTTTCCTTAAAAACATCTTAAAAAATTTTGAAACAAATCCATGATATAAAAAATATTTACTTATGTTTAAAAAGTAAAACAAACTTAAAAAATACAAAAAAATTATATAATTTGTTTACTAGTGCTTCCAGACATCAAAAGCATGTCACATGAGTGAAAACAGGGGACGGAGTCCTGCCATGAAGTCAGGACGCAGAAACAGCTGTACATGCGTATGGGTTGAGGAACTCGCAGCAACACAAAAATGTACATGGACGGAAAGTGATTTTCTTTTGGAGGGAATTTGTGAAATGAAATTTGGCTACTCCCTCAAACAACACAGACGCAGAAAAACCTTGACACTTGGATGACTTCAGCGCTCCGGTGTGCCCAGATGCAATACAGTCAAAGCAAACTACGAAGATACTCATTATTCAGCCATGACTGACCTAATCCAGAGGATCAATTTGAAGAAGGGTTAATTCCTGACTACAAACAGCTTTTTCAGTACACAGTTAAAAAACCTTGTTCTTCTAGTTTGCCCAACACATTCTATGATGTCAGTTTCATATTTGCATTTTCCTTTTAAATAAACCTTAACATCATACAATGGTCATTAGATTGTAGCACTTTTCGTCTAGGAAAATCAGTTATTTGAGTAATGTACGGTAAAGGCATATAAACGTGTAATGGGTGTTATTCAGGTGTGGGGAAGTAAGTTGTCGTCACAAATAACATGGTGTATAATATATGTTATATTAACTGCCAAGAAGTTCCATGCTAATGACAATATTGACATAATTGACAGGTGGGTCAACTAAAGACCCTTTAAGAATAAAGGTCATCTGGAATTGAAGAGTTAATCACATAATTTTCATCCACTTCGGGACGCAGGTATACACAAACATGTTCGTAAAGAGGTAATGTGTTAAACTGTACAGTTGCGATGCTTTACAATGACGACGTGAACCTTGATATTACCATTGTGCATGATGTTAGAGTGAGTAATCATAAAAATTTATATGTCTCAAAGTAACACATATGTTCATGCCTTGATGAGGGATAAACAGTCAGTTGTCAGTATGTATGTGTGACAGTAGGAAGCACAATATGGCATGCGATAGTTAGCATAATAAAAATGATGCATAGATCAAGGATACTGATGAATCCAATACTAGTTTAATTTTTTAAATTCGATGGAGGGTCAATTATACAAGCAAGTTAATTACACTGCAAATCTGCTGCCTTAAAGTGAACATTACTGTCAATGAAGGAAAAATGCCACGTTTAAGGAGAAGTTAGTTGATAGCAAATGTTGAACAAAAGATCAATTTCATAATTGATATGACATTGATAATAATAATCTGGCGAGCCTTCCAACAGTAACGTCATTGAATGTAAGAGGGAGAGGTAGGGCAGTTTCATTAGTTATTTAAGGTGCTGCTGTTGTATGACATAACTTTATTTACAATATGATAAATACTAAAATTGTACTTAGATGAACCATTTAATTTATAGTGGATTTTGTAGGTTTTATAGCTATAATGGAATCCACTTCGCAATTCGGGTTCGTCGAACACCATTTTGATCATAAGAAATATTTTGAGGAGTTGACAACTGGAGATATAATTAGGATGGAATGGGATATTGAGGAGGCAGCATATGAATTCTATGAAAGATATGGGTTGTCGCAAGGTTTTGGAACACGAAAAGACCGATATAAAAGAAAAAGAAACGACGACTTATTATGGCGAAGCTTTGTGTGTGCATGTGAAGGGCATAGATCGGAGAAGGATAGTTTAACCACTAATAGGAAACGAGCAAATCGACCAGTAACACAGTGTGGATGCCGGGCCACATTGAGAATTGAGCAAACTAACCCCCAGAACACCTGGACGGTGGATAAATTTGTCTCAGACCATAATCACCTGCTGTTGCATAATAGACTTGCTAGTTTCCATCGATCGCATCGCAACATTGCCGAAGTTGATGGTGCATAGGTCAATACCCTGCACAACCATAGAATGAAAACATCACACATAATGAGTTTGATGGCATCACAATCGGGTGGCTTCACTGGCGTTGGGTTTACGAGGACAGACATTTACAATCGAATTGATAGGCAGAGGAGGGAGGGAACAAGCAATGGAGATGCCAATGCTGCGCTAAAGTATTTGATGGGCAAAAAGGATAATGAATATGCATTTTGCTTGAAACACACGATTGATGAGGGTGTTGCCTGGATAAATTATTTTGGGCTAATGGAGTGAGTCGCTTAGACTACAAATGCTTCGGCGATGTCGTTGCATTTGATTATTCAACGTATAAAAAAACAAGTACAATAAACCGTTAGTGATTTTCTCTGGCATCAATCACCATGAGCAGTCAGTTGTATTTGTGTGTTGTTTGTTGAGTGATGAGACAGAGGATAGTTACAAGTGGGTTTTACAGACCCTAATTAAGTCAATGGAAGGGAAGAAACCTGTGTCAGTGGTAACTGATGGTGACAAGTCAATGAGGAATGCGATTGCAGAGGTATTCCTAGAAGCTAATCACCGAATGTGTTCATGGCACCTGCAAAGGAATGCACAAACAAACACGAAGAATAAGGAATTTGTTAAAAACTTCGGTAGACTGACGAAGGCCAATATTGAGGTCGACGAGTTTGAGTCAAGGTGGGCCTAGTTGGTCACCAAATATGGGCTTCATGATAATGCATGGGTGAAGGAACTACATACAAGAAGGCATTTATGGGCAACTGCACATTTGAGGGGGAAACTTATGTGTGGATTCACAACGACATCATGATGTGAAGCCATAAATAGATTTGTTAGAGATTATGTCAATCGGAACTATAACCTCCTAGAGTTCGTGCAACATATACAACAAGCATTGGATTCAATGAGATACAGTGAACTACAGGATGATTATAACTTACATTTTGGAAAGTATGTTTTGTGTACGCCGCACGATGCAATCAAACGGTCTGCGGCCACTCTATACACGAAAGAAGCATTCAAGGTTTTTCAAGCAACGTTGCATGAGGCATCTGCGTGGACAGTCGACCAATGTGAGGACATATGTGGGACCTGGGTTTATTATGTTAGAAGATACCAGGCTAGCAATAAACGATATCGGGTTTGTTATGACTCTGTTCCCATCAAGCAACGTATTCAATGTCAGTGTGGAATGTTACGTTCCTATGGAATGCCATGCCCGCACATGGTGTGTGTTCTGGTGTACGAAGATTTTGGATACTTGATTGATTCGGTTGTTAACAAGAGATGGACAAAGAATGTCAAAGAAGTTGAAATGGAGAACATGCATGCAATGGATCAGTCATCGTTAGACAATAACACAGACATGGTGAAAACAAGAATGGCGACTCTCGGACACACCATGCGGCGGCTTAACTACATTGCATGTCAGCGAACTGAAGACTTTAACACCACTCGAGAACAATTGCACCAGATGCTAACACAGTTGGAGCTAAAGCATGGGACACAAGCAACACCAACAAATGGCCCTGATTATGATGTCAGAGATCCAGCGGTTGTACGTTAAAGAGGAAGGCCTGTTGGTCAGTCCAGCGGGGAACATCAACCAAGATGTGGTAGGTGCAAATAGATTAGACATAACTGAGCCACATATCCCCGTGTCACGATAGAGGAATCAACCGTCGATTCCATGCCAAGTTTTTGCAGGTAACTGACTATCATTAGTTTATTGTTGACTTATGAGGCTTGTTAACACATCTACGTGCCATCGTGTATTACTGCTGCAAGATTACGTATGAATGCACTGGAACTCATGGTGTGTCCACACCGTGCGTGGTTATTTTGACTGTTAAAGTGTAAGTGTTAGTGAAACTCATATTTCTCACACACAACAAGCTGAATCTTGGAAATTTGCATTTCTGTTGGTCGAGCTGAAAATTGGAATGTACTTTGAGCAAGTATTAGGTGGAAATTGTTTGACTAATAATTCACAATAGATGCGTTTAGCTTATGAGGGGATTTTGTATGGCTTTAGTGCATAAAGTAAGGTGATCAAGTGTTTCCGTCAATCGTCTCAAGTCAGGTTAGTTAGTAAAATAATATAAAATGGCATGTGACCAATCAAATGATCTAACAACAGATGATAACTGCATAAAGAGGATACTTGTTGCATGTTATTAAGGGGATGTATATACCATAGTCTGTGCATAACTTTATGAGTACTTCGTGAAGGATGATTAAGCTTATTGTTGGGTTGCATCGGGTGGTTAAGCATATTTTATTCCTGCTATCATGAAGAATTTCAGCATGTACTGAAATATCTTATTCATTCATAGTTAACTAGAGTTTCATGTACATTGACTAAAGACATTGGGGAATCGCTATCAGAGTATGTGCATAATGTAGCTCATGGTGCAAGGACTGATTATGATACTGTGATTCCCAGCCATTAAATACATTAAATCTTTGTAGAGCTTTGTCAAGGCAGGTCCTAAGCATACAATACTTGGTCATGACGAGATTGGAGCTCTGATTACTAGGACAAAGGTTACAACCATGGTGTTTTTCCTGATGCAACTTTTGAAGAATTACCATATGACATGGCAAGAACAGTTGCTGAAGCTGTTGAGATGCTTTAAAACCATTTGCTTTGTTTATGGGGGATTGCGTGAATTTATATCTGGTGTCAAGCCATACAATTGTATGGAAGCTTCTGAAAATTCAATTAGGTGAAATATATTAGGGGAGACCGAGGATGACATGAGTCAAAGTGATTAGGAGAGTTTATCGCATAATGTGTGCATTGAAGAAATCAGAAACGTGAATTCAAAATTGTGGCAATGCAAGATGTTATTCTTTTATGAATATATAGTTGATTTATTAGGTTTATCTCATGAGTTGCTGCTGTTCATTATATATATAACTATATGTGCTTCTGGCTATTCGTTCTGGTGGCTCAGCTTGTACTTTGCTGCTATTATACATTGTGATGAATTTTAGGGTCTATTTATACGAACTACAAAAGTGAAGTGTCTGAGTAATGCTGGCATATTTCTTGCTGTGTAAGCAACTAACTGCATTATTTTGTGGTTTCAATTCCTTTTCCACCATGATCATAGGAATTTGTTCCATTAAATGTTATGCTAATTGTTTAACAACATTTGGAATTATAAGGACAACATAACTGGTGGCCGAACCCTTAGGAATCTATACAGTGCTGTTACAGGGTTGCAAGTACGAATTGGTGATGAAATTATTATTTTATCTAGGTATGAAGCAAACTAAAAAGGCTTGTAATGTATTACAAAAGCACTTCCTCATATGTAATGGTCATCTTCCAATTGGCTTATTCACTAATAATGTATGATTCGGTAACTTTTTAACTAAAGAAATATGTAAACTCAGTAACCAAAAGATTTCAGTCATCGGCGGGACTAACTATCTAAGGCATATTCAGATGGATGGGAGGAAATATATGTTAACTATTGGTCATACTTCATTTGTAGTCTATCTTATATGTATACTTTTATTTATTTACTAATTCCCTATATTAGTGGTAGTATTTGGTTAGGCAACGAAACTCTTCTTTCATTTCACCTGTTGTTTTTTAGCACATTGAGTGTATTTCTATCTGTGTTGATGGTATCCATCCTTCCCTCAACTCTCTGGTGAAGTACAGTTTCATTAAGATATTAACCTTTGTTTGGTTATTGCAGTAATAAGTTGTGTGCAGACATACATTCAACATTGGAAAATGGCTTTGTGCTATCTGTTAAGGATTAGGTAAGTGTACTACAATATATTTGGAATCATACAATATTGCCCCCCTTTTTGTGTGTAAAGTATTTGCATTTGTGGTTGTAAATTATTTGTTATAGGTGGTTTAAGGGGCTGCGACATAGATATTAGACCTTTGTTATGGTACCTTGAAAATCTTGCTTGGCATTCCAGCTTTTCCCACATGCATTTGAGGGAGACCCAAACACTTGACAAGTAAATAAATGATGATTTGGAAATGTATCTGAGGGTAGTGCATGAATAGAATCCACAGAGTCCATGTTGGTTACTTCTTATTGTAAATTTATTTTCTAAAGAGAAATATTACCATTCATGAATTAAGTTTATAAGATAG